>JAUZNK010030292.1:0-18949 GCA_035046665.1 Euphysa ruthae
GAACAAATAATCTTCACCAAAACAAGTCAATTGAAATAGCAGATACCATTATGGAGATAGGGTATACATTCAAAAGATAATACAAAAATCCAAAAATCCACGTCGTCGGTATTCTTCCGAGAGAACGTGATGATACCCATACTCTGTAAATAATCGAATCCATTAAATAAAAACTCCAGCAAAATTGCCACTTTTCCGAAGATTTTCAACTCATTGATTTATCCGATTTCACTGGTGTTCGATCTTTCGTAAATTTTACGCTATATTTCTTTGACAAGCTCCACTTAAATATTAATAGAAACTCAATTCTAGCTGATAAAATATTAACCTCTTTTCATAATCATCCAGGAAAATCATTACTTCCATCTCATCTTTGCCAGGTATCTTTATCACTGAACAATGCTTTGCAATTAGCAACCCACTTCAATATTTGTCTAAACCTTCATCCACATCATTGTCTACGTCATCATCATCTCAGACACCATCATCATCAGGTGCAACATCGTCGCCTCATCCTGTTTATTATCCTTACATAAAATATCGCGATGCTTCAATATACACCATACTAACACCTGAGAGTAATAGAATAAAGAGAAACCTAGATAATTTTGCACAATATTTCCCTATTTTTTTTTAAGTTATTTCTTATTATTGTCTCTTTTAGTACAAAAAACTCCCAATTTTTAATTTTCTTTATTACATCATATTTATATTGATGTTCCTTAAGACCTATTTAGTTAAGGAAACTATAGATAATCAATTAAGTTCTTGCACGAAAAAGGAATTCTTTACAATCGAATCCATAAACATAAGCGATGAAGTAACAAACAATAAAGCACTTTTCTGAAGTAACTAGATGTAATATATTCAACTTAACAAAAAATATCTGCGACAGTAAACCGAATTTATTTTTATTTCAACATTTTCTATTACTCTCGGGTGCTTTAAGTCTAAATCCAGGACCTAACCGTGAATATCAGCCAAATAAGGAAATGCGGTCTCCTTTTGCAAAAAGAGGTATACATTTCTTACACGTTAACATAAACAGTCTTCTTCCTAAAATAGAAGAACAACGTTATATTGCAAAAATATCTAACGTTTTGATTATAGGTATTTGCGAATCCAAGCTAGACGAATAAATTTCAAATTCAGAAGTAAATATAGAAGGATTTAATATTTTACGCTGCGATAGAACCAGAAACGGTAGAGGTGTCGCTTGTTACATTAGAAATGATATTTGTTTTAAGTTAATATCTTTAATATTTAAAACATATAGAAAAAGTTTTATTGGATATTTTACTCCCAAATCTACAACCAATAACTTTATTATTGTATTATATAGGCCAAAACTATTAAATGACTTCAATAAACTTTAAAGTAAGAAAAAAGAATTGATAATCTTAGGAGATTTCAATATAAATCTATTACAGAGAGGTAAATATATATTTGATAATAAACCAAGTTTACAAAAGGCATGCTCCTACGCACCCCTATATAAATCAAAATAAACAATTTGTATCAACCTACGGAATAAAACAAGTCATTAAATTTCCTACTCGTGTGATAAGCGAATCTTCCACGCTATTGGATCACATTCTTGTCAATAATTTTGAAAAAATACCACAAATCAGTATAATAGATAAAGGTCTGTTTGACCATCAAATGACATTTTGTACCAGAAAAATATTAAGAAATAAATCAGTGTCTCAAAAATACAAGAATAATCGATCACTTAAAAATTTTTCAGCCTTAAATTTACGAAAGTACCTTTCACGATATAGAATTTCCTAATTAGGAAATTTTCCCTGATAATAATTTGGCCTATTCAGATTTTTTGTTAAGAAATAACAGATGTAATAGATTTTGCTTCTCTAAGGGAATATAAGATATAAACTAACAGTCAGGAATGGTTCCATAGAGATATTGCAGAGAAAATCGATATCAGAAATAAGATATAAGAAATTTAAATAATCTAAGCTTCATGTTGGCAAAGATATTTATTTAGAATTAAAAAAAGATGTATACCATATATTTTTAAAAGATGGAGCAATTATCCTTTCTTTACCGATATCACAACTATGCAATCTCTCGATCTCAACAACAAAGTTTCCTGGAAATTGTAAAATAGCAAAAGTAAAATCTTTATTTAAAAATGATATAAAATAGAACCTAAGAATTATAGGCCAATATCTCTTCTACCTTTAAGTTCAAAAGTTATTGAAAAATTAGTCCATGATCAGACAAACACTTTCCTTACACAACAAAATATTTTCCATTAAAATCAATCAATATTCCGCAAGAAACATTCCACATCCTCTGCTTGATCATAGTTCAATGATAAAATCCTAAAGGGGTTTGAATCAAGAATTTTAACATAAATGATACTCAGAGATTTAAAAAAAAAAAAACATTTGACACAAAAGACCATAAAATACCTTATGATAAAATGGTGTATTTAAAATTTAACACAAATAATATAAATTGGTTTAAATCTTATTTATTTTAAATATAAGTGAGGTGTTTTCTGAGCTTCGTATGTTGTCCTGCAGTTTTCTACAATATCCAACTCTAGGAACTTTACTTTTTTCTAAAACTGACAGTTTTGATATCGTTTATCATGGTATTAAAATCAAACAACATACTAATCTTGTATGTATTTTTGATGAAACGCTTAGTGGAGAATCTCTGGAAATGTAAATGTAATTTTCAAAATAAATTATAAATTCAACTTTTTATATAGAAACAGTAAATATTTAACTCCTGCTCTTCGAAGGTTTTAATGCAATTCATTAATTCACCTCATTTTGACTATGCTTGCTCTTCATGGTGTGCTAATATTAATAAAGCTTTAAAAACAAAACTTCAAACTGGGAATTGGGAAACAGAGAGTATACAATTGATCGCTTTGAAAGAATAAATTGGCTTAATGTAAACGAGAGATTTGAACAATGCATAAGTACAAATGCCTTTTTCTTCATTACACTGCAATAACAGAGAAAAAAATGAGCAGGAATAACTTTATGGTAGATATGATAACAAATAGTAACAACAACTCAAGTCAAATAATTACATGTAATACATATATGATATGGAAAAATAACAATCATTCACAGTTTGATTTATATCCTGGAACATTTTTTACGAGTATAGCAAAATATCAAAGTTGCTTTCTTTTTATACCTCTGGTAATTATGCCGTTTCATAACATTTTTGACATACACGTACAGTGTGTAATTTGCACACCAGCTGGCTGCATAATTGGCAACTTGCTTTCAGCTTGTCGTTCAGTTTCTCTCGTGCATTTTTCTAGTCTGTACAGCCAATAATAGTCGAAACAAACATTACATCTACCAATCTAGTTGCGTTCATTTACAACAAGGCGGTTATTTACTTCTGTGGTACCAAGCACTCGCCTCATCTTTTGGATAACGTTTATTCGGTAGCCATTTGGGTTGCCGTATTTGCGTTGGATATAAAAATTGAAGAGCGTCGAAAATTTACTCAAATAAGATACATGCAGCATTTGTCCGTACTGTATCTAAAGTAAATGCTAGAGTATTTAATGGCCAGCGCTGGAATTTGATCTTGGTTGTGAAGTTACTAGGCACAAGGTCTACAAAATCAACATCTCCTTTAGTGTAATATTGATCTCTCTGCACGATTTTCCATGGTTTTTAGTCCTTCTGGAGTTCCCTTTTGATAAAGGCGCATTATTCCAACTATTGTAAATTTATTATTAAGGTTGGGACAGTTTAATTAGTTAAATCAGGAATAGTTTTTAAGTATATAACTAAACACATAGCATTTTTATACGAAAATGAGCATCAACAAATTAAAAAAAGTATTTGTTCAGTGATGAAATTACCATCAAAAATAGTAATGTTAATTTTCCTATAATTCATAGCTCTTTTTACAGCAAATATTTACTTTTAATGAAATTATATTAATTGGACATACGCTTCTTCAACGGATAAGAAACTGTTAATATAGAGTTTGTGATATACTTCTGTTACTTACAATATATTGACTCGAAAAAAATAGGTATCTTTATCAGGATAAAGCACAATAACAATCCCTGAATACTTACATCTTATTGACGTCCTTACGTAAACTGGGTCTGTGATAATAAGCAACAACATTTTATTAAGATGAAATTTTATAATGTAACTGCTTTATAAAATTTTTACTTCACGGTTCAAATAATTATTCACTATATCTATGAGCTAAAGAAACAATAATACTTTAGATATGTATCTAGTTGTTAATATTTCTCCTCCTTCGAAACTGATAAGGAAATCCTGGTTAACAACTAACTACACTAAGCTTCCATAAAACAATTTCTGAAGATATAGCAACCTTATATTTTTTTATAATTTTTGCTTTCATGTTTTATTCAAGTTTACTGTTATTATATTTTAATTAAAAAGTAATTTTATAAAAAACCTTCAAAAAATCTTTATTTTAGTGGCTGTTTGACGACACACTGAAGTGGCAACAAAAGTGAAAAAAAATTTCTTCCTTGTTAGAATGAAATGAGACAACATAATGTTGGCATTTTGTTGCACAAAGATCATTGAACTGATTTTGTTTTTAATGTTAGTTATTCTTTTCATCATAGCTACTGTTATAAAGCTATGTTCATATGTTATGTGGATACTTGGGCAATATGATGAAATTTTACGACTGCTGTTATTATCAAACGAAATAAACACGTTGTGATAAGCGTTATTAAACTGTTCGTGTCAACAATATTCACGTTACGCTGGTAATTTGACATCTTAAATTATAATTTCATCATAGCTACTGTTATAAAGCTATGTTCATGTTATGTGGATACTTGTCAATAGGATGAAATTTTACCACTGCTGTTATTATCAAACGAAATAAACACGTTGTGATAAGCGTTATTAAACTGTTCGTGTCAAAAATATTCATGTTAAGCTGGTAATTTGAGATATTAAATCTTAATTTCATCAACCTCGCTGATCAGAATTTATAGTTCAAATAACTTTCTTCAATTTAATGATAGAAATTTTTGACTCACAAAATCTTGTATTATGACGTACAAATTATGTTTGAAGACTTTTATGAAAAAAAAAAGGTTTTTATTTTTTTTTTTTTTAACGACTTTATGAAAAATAACCCCTGCCATTTTTTTCAAGAAATTAACAACTAAGCAAAAGAACGGTTGAGGTTCAAATTTTCATCCAACTTAATTTTTAAACTGTGGACATCCGTTCTCAAAAATTTTTAAATAAAATTTTACGATTGGAAATGGGACAGTGAGAATCTTTATATATATACCAACATAATTTGTTTTTATATCACCTTAGTGTTATAAAAAATGTAAATTTTCTATTTTTTACCCCCTGGTTTTTCAAAAGTTGGACAACGGGTAACTCGAAAACTATAAATTTTAAAACCGTAGTTTTTATACATTTTCTTAAATACTCTTTGAGACTGTGAAAATATTTGAAATATTTAAGATTCTTTTTTTTTTTGTGCAGCCAGGGGTATGCTATGACGTCACCATAGAGCCACACCCTAAAGGTTTGCAAAAGCATGACCAACCTGTTGGCAAGCCAAAGTTAAAAATGGTATATGGTAATTTTTCATAGAATAAAACTTCAACAGAATTCAAAAAACAAACTTTTTTACGCTACCAATAATTAATATAAAATAAAGTGAAATAAAAAATATTTTTTTATTTAAAAAATTAAATTTAAAAAAATTTAAATTAAAAAGTAAGTTTCAATTATGTGCAACTTTTTAATTTAACTCTCTGTTCATAAAACAGTTATGTTAAAAGACACGAAATGTTAGGACAATAGATGTTTAAGAGCATTCGAATGGAATGTTATTGATTCTCTTGTAACGTTTAAATAAAATTCTCTGTCGGCAGTTTATTGAAATAAATTTTGATTTAGTTTTGATTTAGCAACTATTATCTCGGTTGAATTATTCTCTACTGTTTAAATATTATTATTAAAGAAATGGGGAGGCGAGGCAATATTGTCTTGACTGAATTATTCTGTACTTTTCCAATATTATTAATAAAGAAATTGGGAGGCGAGACAAAATATCAAAAAATAGGGACGAATTTCGGCCCAAAATTCGGCACGAATTTTCTGTGGAGTCAGCAAAAAAAGTTTTTCTTACTTTAAAGAATTTTTAACGTTGATGCCAAATGAGCTCCAACTGCAAAGTTCGCTAAGCTCACTTTTTTTTTCGCAAAAAGAAAAATAAGTCATAAGTTAATAATACATTAAGACAGGTCCAGTAAGCCAATTTGTTATATAAAACACCAAGATTAAACATGGAATTGCACTGTTTTGCACAAGAACAGAAACTAAAGCACAAGTAAATTACAATCGTTTGATCTTATTTTCGAAAGACAATAGAAACTCTATTTTCCGTTGGACTAGGGTTATGTATCCACCAAAAACAAGATCTAAAATTGTATAAACACACTATCTGGTTTAGATTTATCAATTCCATAAAGTTGTGCAAGGAATCAACGTAAGCGTAACTGATAGTTCTAAAACAGTCATATTTCTGGATCTCTAACTTTATGCAAAGTGTATGCAGTTAAATGAAAATATTAGAAATCTCCGAAAATTTTATATTTCGCTTTGATGAACTTCACGTAGTATTTACAATGTCAAAGCAGGTGTCTATGGTCCTACAAATCTTGGGCAAATTATGGATGGGAAGCAGATGAAACGAGGCATTAAATCGTACAACACTATGTACCATGCTCTATAATCTTTTCATCTAAATTACGTTTGAAAGATAGTGGAATCGATTTAAAAAAAAAAAAAAACCTAAACGAAAAAACTATACAGAAAAGGGCAATAGAATTTCAATCGTTCTTATCAAATGATTAAAAGGAAAATTTAACAACTCACGACAAAATTTCATCAATATGTGACAAATTTATGATTGCAGTAAGACTACAGGAACTTAACAAATCATTTTCGACTCCATCTTGTTGTTTTTATGTGCATCAAGACAAATTTTACGGAAACTTCATTTGGCATTGTTATATAACTTTGCAAAATACTTATTTGCAAATGAGCAACTTAATTACTGATCTTGTATTTCCAACGCATATTTTTAACGCGGGGCCAACAATCAACTTCAAGTTATTTATTTCAGAACATTCCCACGTGCCTTTAGTTTTGGTGTATTTAGAGCTCCCATATGAGCTTAAGATAAAGAAAAGCATTGTTCTCTTCCTGACAGAAAACCAAAGTTTTAACCGCTAGGCCAGACAACCATAAACATCAATACCTTTGCTGTTAATGTCATTACCCTTGTTGATCTATGCTGGTACATGTTTTCAAAATATCAACCAAAACCTGAAATGTTACCACCTATCTTAGGAGCTTTGAAGTACAGCATTTCATGTTTTGTTAAAATATTACCACTTCAATCTCCCCTGAATCTCCAAAGTGTACCACAAGCTGTCTATCATGAATGGGAAAATGTCGATGGTTCGTTAATTTTTCTTCTAGCTGATAACTTACCCACACTAATGTCGTTAATTCAGCTAAATGTTTGTTTTTTTTTTCAAATCGAAGTACACAATAATTCGACGCAAATGTCGAAGAGATGGTTTTGTATGTACAAACATGTGAAAATGTTATGATTGCAAAAAGAAATTGACGAGGAACAATTTGATCACTTTTTTTGAAGAAGAAACAGAACTAAATTATTGTGTTTGGTTTTATTTAATGCAAGGTAGACGAGTTACCTATCTGGAATATCTAATTTAATTCTGAAAACTATAGTAATAATATTCCAGCATATAAAAGAATAAAAACTATAAGTTTTCTAGATTTCTACTCTGGACCCCGTCCGTATTACAAGACAACAGAAAAAAAAAAATAAAAGATCACTAACATAAAAACAAATGGTGGCAAGGATAGGCACAAAAATTTTTTGTCACAACAATATTTCCATTGTGGTCCCGTTATACACCACACACAAAAACAGATTAAACCAAAGCACAGTTAAAAAATTTTTATTTTGAATTATCTATATTTCAAAGACTTTTTTTACAGTCTGGGATATGCTACACGTCGACGTAGAGCCACACCCACTTTTTAAAAAAATGCCACCTAAGATTTTTTCATCTAAGACCATCAAAGATCGCATTCCAACCATAAAATTGCTTCTGACAATTCTCTGTCCACGAAAGAGATAAGCACACCCACACTAAATGTTTAAGAGATAAGCACACCCACACTAAAGAAAGAGATAAGCACACCCACACTAAATATTTAAAACCTTTTTTGGCGCCAAACAATGCTTTAATGATTATTTTATATGCATCAATTCGCTTTGTTATAGTGCAGAGCTTTATAGTAGATCACTTAAATTTAAATAAAATAATTTTTGTTTAAAACCGTACTTGACCTCAATTTAAAAATTTGTATTTATTCTACGTCATTAAAGATATCAGGAAAAAATCCCCTGGAAGAAATTATCCCGAATAAAATCATCCCCTGAAAAAATACCCCAGAAAAATAACCCTGGAAAACGATATTTAAAAAAATAAAATAAACGTTCTTGTTAAAAAAAAAAAAATCTGTTATCTTCCATCAGATCACCAAATTATGCGCTATTCCTCGCTACAATTATAGGATTTGTGAGAATAGTTTGAGAGGATTGAAAACGCAGTTATGTAATTATTAAACAATTAATTTAAGATCATTAATTTGATGATGTCACATTTGACAGTGAAAATGTTGAAAAGGGGCATGAAATTAATGATAAAGCTAAAATAATTATGTCAAATGGCGGATTTGATTTACGGAAGTGGACGGAAAGTAACAGAATTGCAAAACTATCTTGATTTAAAAGAAAAATGTGAGAAAAATAACTGTTCTATCCCAAAAGTTGATGTTTGTACATATTTAGAAACAAAAATGAACAAAACCAACAACATTTACAAGCGAGCCTCAGGAATTGAGTGGAATACCAAAACTGATTAGTCTATCTTTTAATTTAGTGAACTTGTGAAAATGGCTCACAATCTAAAAACAACTAAAAGAAATATATTTTTAAAATAGCAGCACCAATTTATGGCCCTTTAGATTTCGTTTCACTTGTGACGGTAAGAGTAAAATTAGTGTTTCAGATTCACTGTTAAGATAAGAGTAAGTGGGATGATATCATAAATAAAAATATTGAAAAAGTGGGGAGAGTTTTTAAATAACTTAGAGGAATTAATTTTTCTGAGAGTAAAAAGGTATGCATTTGCGAAAGTAACGAAAAAGGGGATTTTCATTGAGTTGCATGAATTCTGTGAGAGTTCGAGGGAAGTGTATTGCAGAGTGCTATACTTGAGAATAGTGAGGAGTGTTAGTGTAAGAATTTGTTTTCTTGCCTCTAAAACCAAAGTAGCACCACTGAAAGAGATGACTAAACCAAGACTAGAGAGTAATTAAGTTGTTTGTTTGTTAGTAAGTATGCTGGTGAATGAATGAAGTGAAAATAGCTATACGAATTGTAATAAATAATGTGCTTTGTTATAATAATCCCCAAGTAGCTATTTGTTGGCTAAGGAGGAAGGAGAAGGCATAGCGACCTTGGGTGGAGAATCATGTTGTTAAGAAAATATGATTAGAAAAAGTGTTAAAGAGTGATAAGTGGAGTCATATTGCAGGTGTGGAGAATCCAGCTGATACCCCAATGAGAGTTCTGCAAAGTTTCTGAGTTAATTGGAATGTGTTTTCGTGGACCAAAGATATTTTATTTGAGCGATGTTAACAACAAATCATTTGATTTTGATTTTGGAAAAAAAGTTATATAAGCTGATGTTGTTGTTGAGTCGAAAATTGGTTTCAATGTGTGCATTGTTGAGGTTGAGAAAAAGGGTTTAAGCAATTTGATTGATGACAAGAAGTTTAGTTCATTGAAAAAGCCTATGATAGTAAAAGGCTATGTGAAACATTTTGTAAATCATGTAATAATAACATTATTTTACGTTATTAGTTATATGAGACGCTCATGAACAAATTTTACACCATGGTATCGAAATATTAAGTATAAAAGATTAAATTAGATTTGTTATAAATTATTTTTTATCTCTTTCAGAGGTTACAAAAAAATAAAATATACAATTACTAAGCTAGCTAAGTCTTGCAATACCGTAAAACAACGACTATTATGACTGTCTGGCCTAGCGCTGATTTATTACTATTATAGAGCAAAAGTTAAAAGCAGGTAAGCATATGATTTAGGTGGACATAAGACTTAAAGTTATAAGAATAATACAGAGATTTCTTATCAATCGATTGTTCCACAATCTTATACACAAGCATATCGTAACTGCGTACCTGACTTGCCTGATAGCTGAAAAAAAAGTCTTTCCAACCATAAACGTCAATAACATCCATCCATTACAAAAAGAATGGACCATCAAAAAGAGCAACAAAAGAACCTGATATTGAAAAGAAGTCAAAGTCATCGAAAGTCGAATGTAACAATAACAAACAATGGAAATGGGAAGATAACATGATTATTAGCCTTTTACATACTCTGTTTGAGTGTAAAACACAAAAAGCATACAAAGGCATTGATTTCCAGGGATCACTGGTAACTATGTATGCTGATGTTGTCAGAAATATACCCACCAACAGATTTTCGGTTTTTCCTTCTTTACTAATAGATTGTTCTCTGATCCAGCATATAATATTTCTTCGCCAGTTACTTCTTTCAACAACACTGTTTCTCCTTTGTTTACCAATAGATCGTTCTCTGACTCAGCATAAAATACTTCTTTGCCGGTTACTTCTTTCAACAACAACATTAACAATAACAATATTTCCTCCGAATTTTAAATGTAATGTTAGCAAGAATGACATATGTTTCTTTAAAACAAACTCCTTTTTAATTTTATTGACACTTATGCAAAAGCAACTTTTTTCATAGGACTGTGCCACATCTTTGGTATATTGTGATATTTTAATCAGACTGTTCATGTTAATAAGTCATAAGTAATTTGTGAATCTCAAAGATGTTTTTGTTTATTATAAATAACTCTGTGTGAATTAGTTTATTATATTTATAAAACTGTAAAAAAAAAAAAAAGAAAAAAAAAAAAAACATGCTTTGAAAACATAAAGGTGTTATATTTTGAATTAAACTCCATAATCAAAATCAATAAACATAAAGGGTTTTTATTTGTAGAAAATAGTAAACTAGCTATAACATACTTGGAAGATACCACACTCAGTTTATATATAAGAAAAACATCTAAATACTCTATATAGTTTTACTACTAAATGGGTTTTTACTAACGAAATTTAAATTTAAAAATTAAAACATAAAAATATAACAATTCTCTTCATAAATAAAAACACGATATCAAAAAGTCACAATTAATCATTTATAGCAGTAACTCTCTGTCAAAATTAAATCTCTTATCCAATTTCTTCAAACATGTATTCTTCGATGGTATCTATTTTCCCTCGTGTAGAATTATACTTATAAAAATTGTTACAAGGCTGGAAAGCCTGAAATCTACTTTCTTTTATGATTTGCATTTGAACCAAATCATTACGAACATCTATTTTGTTTAATTCGCAAAAGTTGTGCAATACAAAACAAGAGTAAACCATTTGAATGGAAAACTCGAATTCGAAATTTACTTCTTTATTCAGAGTACGCCACCGAGCCTTTAAGCGACCAAACGTGCATTCCATTTGATTCAGGGTTGATTGGAGCTTGTTATTAAAGAACTTTCATGACATTTGGGAGTAAATGGTAAGCTAAATCACCTAAGAGCAAAGGAGGAACTGGTACGTGACCACAATATAACTCTTTATTATACGTAGGAAAACCCTCATCATTAATTGTTTTTAAAACTTGGCTATTTGTAAATACTCTTGTATAGTGAACATATCCTGGCCACCTAACTTCTACATCGATAAAGAAGCATTTTTCGTCACAGATTGCTTGGCAGTTAAGAGAAAACTTCATTTTATAACAAAAATAACCATGGAAATTTTCTAAAGGTTTTTTAATAGGAATATGCGTTCCATCATCAACACATCCTATAACTTGAGGGATTCCGAGCTTGGTTTCAAATAACGCAGTTGCTCTTTTCAATTCTTCTAGAGTTTTAGGGCTTTAGTTTTTTACCAAGAACTTCTTTAATTGCAGTGCAAACCTGATGAAGAATAACTGATAGAGTTGATATTGATACGCTGAAAGTGCTTGCAGTCATTCAATATAAACCCTGATCTTTTAAATAATATAGACCAATCGCTACTTTTTAGCGGCCATTAATGCATCAGGTCGAAAGGAATTATGCTTTAGCATAAGTGCTTCATTTAGCCTATAAACAATGTCATTAAATGAATGTACATCTATTCTTAAATTCATACAGTATTCTTGATCCAACAAATCACTGATAAAAAGATTCTTCCACCACAAGTCAGTCATACCAGGATTCTTCCAGTGAGGCTTCTTCTTACTTTCTAATCTAAAAACAAAATTTTCAATATTAAAAAGTTTCAAACAGTACACTAAAAAAAAAAATGGTCCCATTTTATTCTTTAACCATTTTTTGTGGTATGTAGTATATATAAAATGAGATTAAGATATTTGCACTGGGTTATCAAGTTATTTGACATATCGCCTTTTTATATATAGCATTTAAACATTAGATTAGAATCAAAAAGAAGAAAATTAATATAACATATGCTTAAATATATACTATTTGAAATCTTTAAGCAGGACCATCATTAAATGGGTTTGGTCCATTTAGTCTGTAAAGGAACGATCTTTGCTTATATAAGTTTTTTGGTTTCTCAAAAATCTTGATGCCTGATGACTGCATTTGCCAGACTATTTCAGCGAAATAGTTTTTTAAATTTTGCATGAATTTGAGTGACCATTAGATTACTTAAATTTTTTATAATATGGCAACTTGCTTAATTTAGATATTGCACTAAATATTTTGTAGAAAATTAATACAATGTTTACAAGATGATACAGAAGAAAGAAGATTTTATTCATTCATGCTTGGGTTTGGCTTCTGCTCAGATTTGTCTCTCTTTAGGTTGGCATTCTATTCATAAATCATCCCATAATATACTAAATGATGTTCTTGAAAGGTACTTACTACTTGTAACACAAACTGCCGCAAAGTATTCTGAAAAATGTAAGTGTTTTTTGAAATTTGGTAGTTGTAAATTCCTGCTATTATTTTTTATGTATATATATATATATATATATATATTTTGTAAAAAAAGAAGAAAATCAATTCTTTTTAGTACTTAATTTTTCACACTGGTGCTACTCAGTGATCCTCAGCCAGTGATGAATTTACAAAAAAAAATAAGCAAAAAAACGTTAAAATGGTACATTTTTCTTAACTCCTGCATAAAAAGCATTTAACATGTATGGAATAACAAAAGAAGGATCTGATAATCTGCTACTAAACTCTAGAGGTAAACTAAAAAAAAAATGGTAATACAAGAAAATAAATGAAGCAGGAAAGTAAAATATGTAAGACTCTGATGCTTTTAATCGTATGACAATAAATGGTAATAATTCTTGTTTTAAAAGACCGCAAAGAAAATTTAAGAAATATTCCCACAGTACTACTTTATAAACCCTGCAAGAAATGAAGTTGGTGGAGTGAGCAAAGCAATTTTAGGCGAAATTAACACTAATTTGCAGAGAATATTTCAACATAACAAATTTGAAAGTACTACTTTTATTCCAGACTGGTTTAAAAAAGTATTAAAAAAAACAAAAGAAGCTATATATATAAATTTCTAATTTTCGACATCGAGGACTTTATCTTCAATGAGCAAAACACTGTTAGAAGATCCTGTTAAATTTGCCTCGAATTACACAGCAGTAAGCAATCACAATATAAAATATCAATCACGCCAGAAAATCATTATTGCCTTGAGGCAAAGAAACTTGCTTAAAGAAGAAGAATTGTATATTTGATGTCACAATGGGCTCCTACGGCAGAGCTGAAATATGCAACTTGGTAGGAATATTCTTATTATTTATTTTGTCTCAGAGTTATAATATTAACAATATTGGTTTGTACAAAGGTGATGACTTATCAGTATTTAAGAATAAGAGTTGGCATCAACTCAAACGATTAAAAAAAAGTTTTTCAGAATAATTTTAAAAGATTAGACTTAAACTTTATTATTCAGTCCAAACTAAAAATTTTAAACTATTTAGACTGTACACTAAACTTTAGCAACTCCACATATTACCCTATCACGAACCCAATGAGGAATTAACTTACATTTATACTGATTTTAACCATCCGCCTTCAATTGCAGAACAAGTAAACCCATTTATTTTGCTTATCATCTAATAATGAAATTTTCAACCAAGTCGTTCCTCAATATCAAGAAGATTTAGATAATCAGATTACACCAAAATGCTACCAGTGCCAAACTAAGAAAAAAAAGAAATAAAAAAAACTTGTGGTTTAACCCATCCTACAACAAAAATGTTCACGCTAATTTCACCAGATTCTACCTTAAACTATTTGGCAAACATTTTCCTATTATGCAAGACTAGTTTAATTTCTTGTTCTGCAGGCCCTACCAATCGCATATTTTCGAAATCAAGAAAAATAATATTCATTTTCAGATATAAAAAAAAAATATTTTCCTTTTTATGTTTGAGAAAGCAATAGACAGTAAAATATTTACATTTTCTTTTGAAGACTATATATAACATTTTCTACATGTTTATTGTATTGTTTTTGTTATCTAATACATTATCAAGAAGGTTTTGAAAGACAAATTGATGGGTGAAAACTTGTTTCTAATTATTATTATTACCAGCTGTTATTTTTTGGTGTTGTTGTTATTTTAAATATGCCAATCGGCTGACGCTATATTTATCTCTAGTTCGCCCGCAGAACGAGAAATTAAATTTCTCTCACCTTAATCATTAATATTGAAAAATATTCAACTGCAACACGCTAAAAGTTAGTTGTTCCTGTACCTCTAATATGAAGTCTTTTGCAAATTTAATATACCACAAAATCACAAAAAACCTACCGCTCTGGGAAAAAAGCATGCAATACCAAAAACTGTCTCATATCATATATTATGTATCAAGCAAAAATTTATTCAAATCTTGACAAATACGCAGCAAACTTGGACTTTGTGAAACTGCCTTCAAATTGCACTTAGCAAATCACAAAAAATCCTTTGTACTGTAAATGAAAAATACAAATTATAGACCGTGCTTTCCAAAGAATATTAGAGTATCAAAAAACAAAACTAAATAAAAGAAGCAAAACAGTTTCGAAATGTAAACATAAGAACAAAATCCTCCTTGTTAGATTTAATACTAAAGGTTAGCCTGCTTCATATCCTACATTGATTACACAGCAATGTATCATTTTTAATGTTTTTTACTTCTATATTTTTGTAAATTCATCATTGGCTGAGGATCACTAGGTAGCATCAGTGTGAAACTTTTAGTACCAAAATTAATTGTTTTTCTTTTTCTAATATGCTCTAATTAATATTGAAAAGCACTAATACTTGAAGTAAGATATCAACTTAATCTTCCACACCATATATATTTTTTTTTTTTTTTTATTTTAGTTGATATTTTAAATATGTTTTAAACACCTGGTCTGTAAGTCTATAAACATCTTACATTAGCTCTCGTCTGCAGGTTTGTTAAATTTTGTTGTTGTTCTATCGTTTTTCTTTCCACCGCCTATACTTTGATTTAAAAATACTACTCATTTCTCGGAAGTCTGATTTACACAATGCAGAAGAAGTGGGTTTCAACCCACCTTACCGAGATGAAAATCATAGTGTTATGAAATCAAGAAAACATTAAATTAATAAAAATATTATTCTTTTGTGGGTTTTAAACAAGCTAAAATATACATGCCAACAAGTGATAGAAAAAAAAGCAGGTGCTTGTAAAAACATTCAAACCTTTACGGTTAAAATGATGTCAACTGTTAATAAATCTGTCTGCTGTAAGACCCAAATGAAAAAGTTAATAAATTTATAAATACATATTGGTGAAAAGTAGTTTAAAATAGGCTTTTAAAGATGCTTTAATCCAACTGATGCTATCTTTTTTTCTGATTTCTTTTGGTAGTGAGTTGTGAGCCTTTCTCTTATGAAAAAAAGAGACTTTTTTTGCAGTTTGGGTAATTTTATTAGAATATCGTTGTTTCTCGTGTTAAGTTTGTGATCTCATGTTAATTTTGTGCTTGTGTTTTGTTTCCTATGGAAATTACAAAAAAATTAAATGGAGACAATAGCATACTTTCAAAAATAAGACACTATGTACATTTTAATATTATGAAAGTCTCTTTACTTTTTCGAACTTTGGATCGCATATCAAATACTGTAATAAATTTGGTCAATCTGGCACAAGAAATATAATCAAAGTTATTCCTTTGCAGAAATCTACTTTACGAATTATTTATTATAAACCCTTAAAATACAATGTTGATGTTATTTTTGATAATAAAATTAGTATATATATATATATATATATTTATATATATATATATATATTTACAAATATGGTAAGGCTCTCTAATTTTATGTTAATTTATGATTTTTTTTCAATCAAAATATTGATGGAAAATCTTCCTTTGAATTTCTTTTCGTGTACCCAAAATTTTCATGATCATGATGCTAGAAATAAAAAAATAAAATTGGTGTAACCTTTATACAATCTATAAAATATGGGAAAAAAATCTCTAAAATATCAAAATGGCACAAGTTCCTTCTTAACATTTAGAAATATGAATTAAGAAACTTTTTAAATTTAAGTAAAACAGTTTTACAAACTTCTTCAAATTGTTTTGAAAAAAAATATATATTAATAAAATTTTATTTATAAACTACATTTCTTTTCTCATCTTTTATCATTCTCTCTCAATTTATCTTTCTTTTCTGTTTTTTGTCTTTCCATTTTACTTTAGTTTCCTTATTATATTTCTTTCTCTTCTTATTTTCTTTGTATCCTTTTTCTTCGATGGAAGTAAAGTTTAAAATTATATTTGAAATGAATGTTATAAGACAATATTTGCGTAACAGATTTTGTATAAGGGAGTAACTCCTTATTATTAAGTGAAAGCTCATGAGTGACTCCATTCCACATATGTATTTAATTATATATATATACACTAATTTAAATAATGGAATCCTTAATTTTATAATGTGGAAAAAATTAATATTTTCAATAAAATATATCCAATAAAAGATGGTAGGATAAAAATAATTATTGAAATTTTATTTTAACAAGCATTTCTTCATGATGGTACATACGTTCTTTTTGATAATATTTTCAATGTTATCAGCAAAGATAGAATTGTCAATAATTTGTGATGCTTGGTTTTCAATTGAATTAAGCTTTGTGAGTACTTCTTTTAAGCATCAATACAATCATTGTTGTTATTTGCAGTTTTACGTCATTCAATTACCTCATTGTACCTGTTTTTAATGTCCCCTCATATACACAGGTTTTAGGCACACTTAGACCTGGAGAAAGTACTAAACCAAATACAAAAAAATAAATCACAACCAGACTATTTTTCACTCCCAACATGGCAATACTCTCTTCACAGAGCAAGTAACATAATAAAGTAGAATAATAAGCAAAAAATTAAAGTCATTTGCCACTATATGAAATTATTACCATAAGCCTGTGACAATGTGAAAGGCGACAGATCCATTCAGTAAAACCCTAATATTAGGGGTCAAACACATGCTCTGTAGTGATTGGACCAAGTTAATTTTGCTGCCCGGATGTCCTTCCTATCAACCAACACATAGGGGGAAACCAACTCTATTCAATCAAAAAGCCACCTAGTGCAATTTTCCAGTCGTCTCATATAACATGTACAGTCATACGGTAGCTATTGAGAGTGAAAAGATATTTGTATTAAATCTACCACTGGAATAAAGAACACTGCACATTACATCCAGTAGTAATTTTTTTCAAAAAACTATCGTACATAAATCATTTTGTTTTATAAGTGATGAATTGGAACATGACATGTGTTTTGTATATGAGCTGCAAAAGAACATAGTACAGTATCTAAAAGAAAGTTTACCTGCTGTTAATAAAATTTATTAGTTCTGATGGATCTACTGCTCAATTCAAAAATTACAAAAATTTCTCAAACTTGTGCTACCATTAAGAAGATATTGAGATGCCAAATGGATATTTTTCACGACTAGCCATGGCAAGTCTCCATGTGACAGAATAGGTGGGACCATCAAATGAAAAGTAGCTAGAGCCAGCTTGCAAAGACCATTAAATGAACAAATACTAACAGTTGAGATGATTTTAACAAAGTAATTAATAAATTTTAATTTGTGTATATAATTTTAACATTATGTATTTTAATGTGTAATTGTGGCAACATTCAACTCTAAGTCAGAACCATTGTTTTAATGTTAAACTTTTTATTCACCATTTATTTTTATCTAATATCTAGAAGAAAAAAATTGTCAATTTTTCAATTCCTTTGGCTAATGCTTCATGAGCTATTTGAGATAGCTTTAAAAAAAAAAAGCCATTTTATTGAACCTGCTGAATTTCCTTTTCAAAAGAGCTCTCAAGTTCTTCTTCTTGCTGAACTTTCAGGATCAGAATCAAGAGAATCTGATTCTGATTCAGATAATGATTCTTCATTGCAATGAAAAATGAAGTCTTGAATTTCAGCTTGAGTCATTTGTCTCCTTTTGAATATCTTGCTATGGTTTGTTTATGAAGATACTGCAAGTTTAGTCTAAAGACCACACCCTGAAAACACGAGAAATTTTGTTTGGTATATTTGGTACCCGCATTGATATAATATTATGGTTACTAAGCAACTAGAATTAGCCTCAATCATGGTAATATCAACAAACATTTATACGTGCTTAACAATTTTTCCTTGACTACGGTAAACGTATAT
>JAUZNK010030303.1:0-18948 GCA_035046665.1 Euphysa ruthae
TTAAAGTTAAGTATATTTTTAATTAAAAACAATATTTTTTATTTCACTATATCTGTATGATATACCAAAAAAACATTTTTTTTTTTGGTATAAATTATATGTTTTTCCAATAGATCATACCTAAATCAAAAGTAATTTCAATACAGTCGACAGAGAATTAATTTCTATTTAGCTGTAGCATTATTGTATATTTATCACTGGTAGCTTGAGAAAATTTGTTGTTGGTTGAATTCTGTTGCAGATTTTTTTTCACCAATTATCGTGTAGAGTTTTTAACTTTGGCTTGCCAACACGCTTGCCATGCTTTCGTAAACTTTATATATTGATGAGCAATTTGTCTAACTCAAGCCGTCATTTCACCCTGGACACATGTATCTTTGTTTTTTTCAAAAATTTACATTATTTTGATCAACACTCATGTATATACTTGAATTGTTATGTCTAGGCATTTAAAACATGAATATACAGGCCTAAATACCTATATAAGCATTTTATTTTTATCTTTTAGAAAAAAAAACCTTATTTTTGTTGTATATTAACTTTCATCTTCTAGGCCAATCTTTTTGCTGGTTTTGATAATTAAATTATGCATGTGTTTTAGAGGAGAGGGGATTAGTTGGTTGAAAATCTTGTTCTTTATTCTTATTTTTCCATGACTAATTTAGAAGCTCCCACAAAAAATATAATTGTGTTTTAAGATATTCAAGATAAATTTTACAAAATAAGCAAAAGAAGAAAAGAGAAATTGCAGAAAAATTTTTTTCTACTCTTTTCAAATAATTTTATTTCAAAACGGTATTTAAATATATTTTTTGGCACTTTTATAGGTTTATTGCCTCATTTAAGTTAAAATATTATATTTTTGTAATATATTTGTTTCCTTTTTCATCTAAGCTAATATTACAAAATTAATGAATAAGTTATATAATTCAACTTATATAATAATGTATCATGATAAAGAAAGAGAGGTGACAAGCAGAAGGTCTCTGACCTTACCATTGAGTATCATTTTGTAATTTTCTTGTATATTTGTATAGTTTGCTAATATTAGTTATTGCGAGCATACGAGAGAAATATGGCAGATATTTTTTGAGTTTTTTAAATATTTAATGAGCCTTTAAGCAAGTTACGTTTTCAAGAAAAACATAAAAAATGTCGTATTTTTCAAGTATGTTTGCAATAATTTGTTTATCATTATGTTCCAAAAAATAAAATAATATCTAGTTCCCATCTTATCACAACAAAACATTATATACTTTATTCAACTCTGAAATCTTGTTACATTGTTCTCTTATATGCCTAAAGATATTAAAACTAAATTTATACGCTTTTTTTTTTAAGTATCACTCTTTAACAGGAAATTTTTTTTTAAAAAAGAAATTCATTGTTTGTTTTTTTCAATAATATTTAATCAACGTGAATGTTATGGATATTTTTCTCTCGTCTCTAAAAAATATGGGGCTTATTTCTTCATCTCCTCTAGTGATTGACCTAATGATAAAGTTTTTTATTAAAAAAAAATAGAAAATTTATATTGGAAATTTTCAAAAGTGTTCAAATACTTTTGATAGAAGGGATTTATGACTTGGACAACAATTCACCCACTCCATGGATATTCTTGTAATATCCTTGTTATTTCAAGTCAGGATATAAATGAAATATGATTTAGAAAAAGCCACGGATAAACAACAGTTTTTTAAATTTTGTTTGAAAATATTTTGTGAAAGCTCTAATTTAGAAATGAAAGTCTAAACCTTTTGTTTATGATTCAAACCTTGAATTCACAATTCAAACTTTGTGTTCAGAATTCAAACTTTGTGTTCAGAATTTGAACCTTGAATTCAGAATACGTATAAAATTTGATTTTTAAATGAGTTATTTATTAATAGAAAATGTTACAAAGAATTTGATGTGGCAATTTTCCTGCGTCATGGTTTTAGTATTTTAGTATATTGTAGTTATCCTACCTTGCTATAATTTTCTTTCTGATGGATGATGTGAAGACTTTTTACTGATTTTTGGCATCCTTTTACCAACCTTAGTATGAATGACTTCATATAACAGACATAGTTTTGGTTTTCTTAGTGCTATGTTGATTTATGCTCAGTTTTTGGTGGGTAATGTTTACTCCATATGAAGGCATTCATTTAGCTCAGATATTGCAATATAGTTTTTGGTTTTGCTATATTCCATACTTTTCCACAGTGTTTTATAAGGGTTTATATTAAAACTCTGGCTTCATGATCCTTTGTACTTTGAGTTCTGATATGTTTCTGATGTATTCCAGCCTACTTTCTTAGGTGTGCTTTTTTTTCTGCTATGATTGAAGTTTTTTAATACCTGCTGGTGTTTTGAACATTTCAGAAAAAAATTTTAAAGTTTTGATCTGATCTGGTGTAAAAAAAAAAAATCTGTTTGTTATGCTAGTTCAATCATTATAAATTTGTTCTAAAACTTGTTTTTTTATCATGCTATAGGAATAAACACAGATAGACTATTAAACACAATACAATCTTTTGACTCAATGAAAAATTTTCTTCTGTTTTTTTCTCATTACAACCTTGTTAAGTTCACAGCTTTGAAACAATTTCAGTGTGATATTTGAAGTGTGTTTTCTATCTCCAATTTAATTGCAGTAAAGTATTTTCCATCCCACTTCTTACATAGTATGTAAAAAATTGAAACAAAAGAATGTATAAGTGCACAATCAGGGCAGAGCGTTTTTATTTAACTTGATGAAAATATCTGTTAAGATTAAGAGCTTATTTTCATGCATATCTGCATGAAAATAAGCTCTTAAATATTTTTACAATATTTAAGGGAAAAATTTCTCACTCTCCAGAACATGTCTCAAAAACATGGTCAGTTTGGCCCTAAAGACAGCAATTTTTCTTGAAAAATTTTCATTACTTGATTTTATTTTTTTATTTGTTGTAGGAGAGGAATGAATTGTTTTCCTTGTATTATTTTAGTTCCTTTGCCGTGGGCTTTATAAGAAGATTGTATAAGACCTAAAAATGACATATTTGAAATTTTTTCTAACTTTGCATGTGCCCGATTTATGACTCAAAAACGACAAAAAGTAACACTCTGATTAAGATGAAATTTTGTGTTATATTAGGAAATATTATGGCAACCATTTTAAAAACATTATCAGGCTCTGCTTCTGAAGCCAAGACATTTTTTAGGCCTGTAAACATTATTTAATAAAGCCATTGAATTTTATCAAAAATTGATATTTATGGTAATTTAACTTGTTTACGATGTTGAAAATGCTATCGAGCCCTACCACAAAGACTCACATCATTTTAATTTGTGTTAAGTTAAAGGACCATAGAGAGCATTTTTCCCCATAACCATATGGTGGAAAATAATAATGTTATATACTTATTTATAGACAATGCCCGTAATATCAAATACATAACATATTTAGAGATGCTGAGGTTAAATTAATTACTGACTTAATTCTCCACATTGCTTATAAGAGACTTTGCAGGCTCAAAGATTGATGGAGAGCATAAATGCTATTAAATCTGCTGAATATTTGGATTTAACTGCTTTCAAAATTCAAACTATTCTATTTTTAATAGGCCATTTTTCCATAATTTCCAAGTAATGAAGCTTTTACTGCTTTAGATTTCATTGGGAAAATTATTTCATACAAATCAAGCTTTAAAATGAATTAAATTTCAGTCATAAGTAATAGTGCTAGTGGCAGGTAGTTTAAGAAGTGATTGTTATCATTAGAAATGATTACCTGGTTTACAGTTTTTAAAACCTTAACCTTTTGAAGTCGAAAGTGTTTAGTATAAATGCTGTGGTCTTTATCGTAAACATTAGTATGACATATAGACTTAAAGATGTATTATTAATATTATTATTAAAATTTCTAAAAGTTATGCAGATGTTAATTATGTGTTTTTAACGTCCTTTTAATGAGAAAAAAAATTGTTCAAATTTTAAGTCCTTAAATTTGAAAAATACATACTTTTTTCTCTTAATTACATTAACATTTAACAGAGAATATTTTTGCTAATATGTGTCAAAATGATCATTTTAAATTTAGATTGAAGGTGAACGATTAGCAACTGTTGAGCGCGATAACCAAATTTTATTAGAGAAAATGGGTTTTGTTATGAGAACAAAAGGTCGTGTTGATAATCGCAATGAGTATGAACATAAAAGTCTCAATAAAACTAAGAGACAACAGGAACTTCTAAGAGTTACTCATGAAAACCAGGTATGATTGTTTAAGGTTAATTAAAATTTTCCAAGAACTACTTTGATAATCACATTTTCAAGTATAAATTTTGGCTCCTGAAAATTTTTCTGCTTGCAGGATTAAATTCTCTTGATAGTTCAATGATAAGGGGTTATGCCATCCTAGTTTTTTACATAGTAATGTAAAATTTAAAAAATGGTATTTAAAAGATACCAAAAAAATGGAAGTTGGATTACTTTTTTCACAACGTCATGCTAAAAACTAAATTGTAGAATCACCACACAAAAAATTGAAGAAAATATTGTTACAACATGTGTATCTAAGCAGCAATCAATAACAAATGAAAAAATGTCCTAAGCAGACTTTCCCACATTTCCCTGACATATATTTAACACATATACATCAGACACGTGTGCTGGATTGAAACCTTACTGACAGCTTGAAACCTTATTTCATACATCCATCATACGCTTTTCTTACATCCTTATACGCTTCACTGACGCTTTGAATTGAAAGTTTCTTCAAAGAAGAATTTATGTTTCAATGCTCAACACATTATTTGAAAGACTTTGTGATCTTTTAGAAGTGTCGAAAAGCGTCTCTCAAGTGTCAGCAACTTACGTATGTGTTCTGAATCATATTCTGATGCATCAAAAACCAACACATAGGAACATTTCATTGACACATTTAAAATTTAAAAGTATGATTCAGAAATAGCATATGTTGCTGAAACTTGAGGAACGTTGTTTTGATGCTTTAAAGACACTTTCAATTTGAAACGTCAATGAAGCATAGCACACATATGATGGATGAAATGAGAGAGAAGCTATGACACATAATTAACACATCAACACATGCAAGACATTTGTAAGACAAAATCTCAATAAAGTGTCAATTTAGCATGAATGTCTGACCTGACCCATTAGCATAGCGTTCAGCCATAAACGATAATCAAACAAGTTCCTTTTTCCAATTGGACATTATAGAATTTTTTTGTTCCATTTTTTAAACGATTTTAACGCAATTGAATTTGCTGGAAAAAAAAACATTAAAAGTAGACCTGAAAACTTTAAATAAATAGTGGTACTGTAATAAATCTCTGCTATTCTTTACCAACAAATCATGGAAGAAAAGGGACACTTGTGATAGTTTTGATATTACAATGGAAAGTTCTGGCAGGACAGAACTTAGTGAATTAGTTTTATTCTAAATTTTAGACTCACTGAAAAAAAATTATCAAGAAAAATTATATAAGGTTGCAATTCCAGTTTTCACGATGTTAATAAACAAATATCCACAATTTTTTTTTTTTTAACCTTACAAATGAAAAAACAGAAAGCAAAAAATGCTTTTTATATCAGAAATTATGTTCTAGAAGCATAAAATTTCATTGTAAAATTTGCTTAAATTTGTTATAGTCAGGAGGCCAGCAAATGAAAAAATTTTCAAATGAAAATGTGAATTGAGATTAGGATTTAAAGTTATTTTCATTCAGGGAAAACTTAACAATGATAGTCATATATAATAAATAAACCAACTCTAATTTGATTGTTGCATGTTGAATCAAAATTTCAACCCTCGAGTTTAAAAACAACCCAAAATCTTGACATGAATTGAACTTCGATAAATGATAGGGTATAACTTTTGTATCAAAAGACGTATAACTTTCAAATTTTAATAAGCTTTACAAATTCATAAGATATGTATATAGAAAAAAACGTACCAGACTTTGCTGTGGATCATGGTTGCAATTCTTGTTATCATGAATTTTATACAAAAATATCAACAAAATGAATTTTTTTTAGGCAAAATATTTTAATATAATAAATATAATATATAAATATATCATATATGAATTATATATATATAACTTTAAAATCTTTCAAAAGCTATGAAATAGTGCAAAAATACATATATCGAAAATATATTGAAAATGCTCAACTTTCTTGTAAAATTTAAAGATTTTCCAGAAATCCAGCAAAAGATTTTTTTTTTCATTTTAAAACATGAATGTTATTTTCTTCAGAAAAAACTTTACATAAGATATCACAAAACAATTAAAAGTGATTTAAATTACACTAAGTGTAATCAGAAAGCTAATTACTAGTTAGAGAGCTCAGCCTGTTTGAAAACAAATTTACACTCAGTCTGATCACCCCTGGGTTTCAAATATGAAAAAAACAATAGGTTTAAACAGTAGGTTCTAGCACTTATTCGCTTATTTAGTGTCCACTAAATGCAATAAAAAAACATGTTACCTGCCAAACTGTTTATATCTGCATCCACTTCCACTTTGGAAACAGTTGCAACAACTTATTTTTGTTTGAGATTAAATAATTTCAAAACATATACTTATCGCTTTCCAGAAATTTATGGTAGTGTATACAAACAATGCAACTATGCTATTTTTAATTTTGAAATTTAAATAACCTAGTTTTTAGATCCCCTGCTCATGCTAAACTTGTTTTCATAAAAAATGCACTCCCCCTAGTTTACGCAAAAGTTGGGACGATGCCCCATTTGTAAATATTTTATTACCGTGAAAGTTTTGAGATGTGCGTATATTGCGATTGACATATAATTCGCCCATAAAAAAAAAACGATTTGTGTTTATACTTCCACTGAGGCATAGACAATTTTTTTTAGTTCAATTTATAGACTTGTGAAAATAAGGGTTATTTTGGGTGTGCGAATATAAGATTTATTTTTTCTTACGAAAATTTTTTGTTTTACTGTTAAGTCACAGTATTCTTGCATATTAAAGTAGTAATTTCTTTTTCTCTTGCTATAACATTTCTAAACCTAGCTAATTCTTTTTAGGCTATTTTAAAAAGGATTTCTACAAAAGAACCACACCTTAATCACTTAAATTGGGTAAGTTTAGTATGATTTTTTTATTTGTCTAATGTCAAACTTTGGCAGGCTAACGAAGGATTTAAATGCATTAATGGGCAAAGCGCGCTTTAAAGGCCATGTTGCCTAACTTTGCCACATTGGTAATGGAGTCTTTTATTTCAAAACACAAACAAGCCAAAAAGTGGCGTTATTTTTTGGTTGATTTTTTTGAGTTCTTCATTGTTAGAAGTGAAAAATAAATCAAATTCGTTTGTTTTAGAGGTTTCATGGCATGATAAATCCAATGGTTTATTATTATCTTTTAGGAGGAAGATTGGCGAACAAACCAAAATTACATGGACAACATAGCAAAATACCCAAACGATTGGTATAAAGAAATTATTTGTAAGACTAAACCACGTAAAAAAGATCAGGACAAGGAACGTGAAAGAAAAGATGGGTCAATTTTACAGCCTTCAGTAACAAGAGATTTCTCATAAAAGTTTGTAGTCTTAAAAATTTTTTTTAATGCTTTTTACGTGAAATTTATTAATGGATTTGATTTTTTATTTTGTTTCTTTATTTCTATTTTTATAAGATATAAGATTAGCTTTATTAAATGAAGATCTAATCAACTCATCAATATTATGAGCTGTCCTAAAATTTAATACAAAGTCAACCAAGTGCTAGTACTTAATAAATTTGTGTGGATTAAAATTTGGATAAATTTATAAAAAACGCGATACCCCTTGCTTGATATAGATATTTAAGGTCCATCTAACATCGCGTGGAATAAAACTTTTTAATCAGAGTTTTCTAAGAAAATTTTAAATATCTTCTTGCGATATCTCAGTTTGCGGTTTTTTACAAAAAAAACCGCAAACTGAGATAAATTTGCTTAATCTGGTTTTACACTCAATTTTTATTTCTTATTTATGTTCTCTCAATTGCGGAATTTTGTAGAGTAAAATAATAATAAAGAGGATGTTAAGAAATATCTTATATGACGAGCTGCCAAATATAGCAGAGAATGTTTATATTTGAATAGAGCTTTCGTAAAACTTAATTTGAATCAGTTTTCTTTTTCGAATGTCTTATGTTTTGTAAATTTTCAAGAAATATCTTTTCATCCCTGTAATCTAGTTGCAGAGAGTAAAAAATATTTATTTTATGTATTTTATGTATTATTTTATTTTATTTATTGTATTTGAAGTATGTAACTATGAAGAACGTATTTTTTTTTTACATATCTTTTTCCTTAAGTGGTAGTTTAGATGACGTATTAATAGGGCATTGGAAAGTTTTTATTTTCACTTGATCTAAAGTCTACAGATGAATCTAAAGTCAGTCGTTAAGGGTGCACTAACATATACTTCAAAACGCTTCAGATATTTTTCCAAAACATATACTAGGGCTGGAGCATTTTTACCCAGATTTTCTGAAAAACGTTTAATGTCCGATATTAGGCTGCAAACTTCGTTACGATTTGATGTTTAACGTTAATTTCTGTATCTCGTTATAGAAAAGGGTTTTTAGGCACTCAAAACTGTGCTGTAGCAACCGAGGGAAAAGTGTTGGGGATATTCCAAAATTGAAAATATGATTTATATCAAGATACACATTTTGTTTATAAAAATTCTTTTTATCAAAGATATTGGGTTGACGTCTTAAAAGCATAACAAAAACAATAGATCTTTTACATATATAAATAAATCAGCTGCCTTGGTTTTTTTACTCGTAGAGGCTATACAACAATTCAACATGCTGGCTAAAATTTTAAAATTATCATGCTGTTTGGAAAATGGGAACCAAGTGCTGAGACAGGAATCAAAACATTGCCTTTACTTGCGCTAATTTTCTAACTTTTGCTAACCTATATTCTGTCCATAGGGAGACGAATATGACAGAAAATTAACGCGGTATGCCCCTGAAATTAATCCACAACAAAAATTTATCATGTCAGCCTCATCCTCCATTTAAACTTTTTTTTTTCCTAGTATAAAGAAGAACAATAACAAAGATAAGCACGGATAAAACTTATAGGAGAAAACAAAACAATCTGGAGTGTAGTTTGCTTCAAAATGTCGCAGTGAACTTATTCGAAATTATCATGTTCCCAATAAAAAATCTCGAAAACTGTTACACTCTGTTCAGCTTCTAAAAATTTTAACAAATATACCAACGGAAGACAACAACACTTGTTTTAGTGGGTTCAAGGATAATTGCCCTCTAGAGAAGTACCCCGGACAATCCTCGCTTTGGATAATTACCCCAAGTATAATTGACTCCCTATAAATAATTGGTCAAAAAATAGATAAATAAATAAATATAATTTTCGAAACCGAAAAGCTATTTATGTTAAAGTGTACCAACCAATTAAAACAACAAATCATATGTTTTTAAATTGACTAAATATAAAACTTTAAATCGGATTGGCCATGTCAGATTTTTTAATATTTGAGATATCTCTGATGAATTATTTATAGATAGCTGTACCAAAATACATAAACCAGGTATTTTTAATTAAATTCTTGACTTTAGGGTTACAACTACGGGTCACTTGTGTTACCAACTACAGATAGTTTTTTTACTTTCGATGTCTTTTGAATCGATCTTTACTTCGTATGCCATATTACAAGCAGCTCCATCCACCTACATTCCATCATATACATTCAATGCAGCCTCAGCAAACAAAATTCCGTTTTCTACGAAATTTACATCTACAATCTGCACAGCTTCAGCTACTAGGTTCCCATCTACTTCATCCAAAACAACAAATTCTGTACTTCTGCCACCATCATAACTTCGAAAATAAGTACAGCTACCAGCATTCCAACTTCTACGTTAAGAACAATAGCTTCCATCTTCCCAACTTTTACAATCAGTACAGCTACCAGCATTATAACTTCTTTGTTTAGAAAAACAGATTCCATCACCATCCCAACTTCGGCAATCAATACAGCTATCAGCATCACATCTACTCCATCCATAACAGAAGATTTCATCAGCATCCCAACTTCGACAATCAATACAGCTACCAGCATCCTAACTTCTATATTTAGCACAACAGATTCCATCAGCATCCCAACTTCAACTATCAATACAGCTACCAGCATCCCATTTACTTTATCCAGAACAACAGATTCCATAAGCATCCTAACTTTCAAAACCAATACTAACATTTCAACTTCTATGTTTAGAACAGCAGATTCTATCAGCATCCCAACTTCAACATTAAAAGAACTATCTAATCATAATACTGGAAATACAATTAGTGAAGTTTTTTTCTTCAAAGTTAGCTGAAAGTTTTGCAGGTGAAATATATTAATGTACTTTGCAGTAATTTGACAGATGTAAACATACCATTGTGTAGCAGTCAAACAAGTTTTTTCTGATTGTCATATAGCTGCCAGACATTTTCTCTGACGGCTAAAAAGTATTGTCTCAAAAAAGGTTCTGCTATGCAGCAACCAAAACATTACATAACTATAACACAATTACTCACCAATGGTAAAAGTCCCTAATAAACACTTTTTAATAGTCACTGATCGCTGGCTATATTTACCTATAAATTCAGACCGTTAGATTTTCATTCCAGTATGTGCGAGTTTAGTACATTGTACTATCTAAGATATCTTTGTTACATCGCAAACGCAACTATATTATATACTTATATTATATAATAAAGATTCCACGTACGAGCTTTACGTTTTACAGTTATAATCAATTTTATTTGACATTAATTTCTGAATAAATTATGAAAGTATGTAGCTAAAAACTAAAAGAAATGTCAGATTAAGTGTTTTATATAAATTCCCATGACTCAAAAACAGGATTTATGGAGAAAATAGGCTCAATATGAGTGAGGAGAGATCTTATAAAAAGACACAATGATTCGCAGTTCTTTGAAGAGATTGGGAGACTGTTACAGAGAAAACAGGCTTTTAACAACAGGGAATTTATTACGTATGTAGATGATTTTGCCGGAGGGAGTTTTAAAATACAGCCGATTCATAAATAGTATGTGGATTTGCTTTATTTCCAAATTTATTTCCAACATTCTGGATTTAATTTATTTACAGACTTGTGAGTCTCGATCATGAGAAGATAAAGATGGTTTGCATGAATCTTGATTGTGTTTCTAACAGCCATAGTTCGTCAAAACTCAAGGTTATGATGAATCGTCCTTAAAGCTCTCGTTTGTACCCTATGAATGACAATATAGTTTTCTTAAAAAAACATCCACAATAGTGGATAATACAAAAAGTAGTTTAAAACATAGCATTTACAAACATAACATTTACAGCTGTTCTTGTCTGCTTGAAATCTAAGGAACTTCTAAGACTAATCAAACAGCTAAGTTTGTTGTTGACCTGTATACATAATTTCCAGATGTGACTATTAAAATTTAATTTACAATCTATAGTAATACCAAGAAGTTTCAATTTTTTTTTAGATCAATTTCTTTATTAAATAAAACAAAAATATACTGAATATAAGCGGATGCTAATAAAACAAATATTTTTTATTATTTCGCAAAATAAAATAAAATAAACATACTGGACAGACTATCGCATTTACAGCAAGTACATTTATAAGATTTCAATTTCTTTATCAGCATCTTAAAATAGGAAAATGAAGAACCGTTTTTTAAGGCATCCCAGAGAAAACATAATTTAAAGTGAAGTTCATCGGCGTCATTGGCGTTGTATGTTGTAGATCTAGCTGAAGGCAGTTTTAAATAATTTTTATTTATTCTATATTTTAAGCATTCCGAATTCCCAATTCTATTGCATCTATTCCGAAATAGTCAAAACTTTTTAGTTACATTCAGAAAATTATTGGTTGTGTGTCACCAAAGTTCTCAGAGGTTGGAGCAAATGTTTAACTAAAAGAAGATATTACTTACGAGAAATTTGCCAAGTACTTGAGAGAAGTGGAAGGTTTATTTTCGTTATTCTATCTGTGCTGAAGGTTCTTCTCACAAATTTGCTGGAAAGATTGCGAAGTTGTATGGCTATCAGAATAATTGCAATTTATCTATGGGAATTGCAGTTAAAAAGCATATGTATATATGGAATATATTCTTTTCTTAGTCAACGCTTACTACATATGGTTAACTTACAGGTTTGATTCGCCAATTTATTTAGTAAATTATAGTCTAGTACGCAAAATTCTTGAAAACCTTTTAATTTTCGGCATTAGCTATGTGTTGAAATTTCAACAAGTCCTTAAAACCATTTTTACCGCACTACATAACCGTCTTGAATTTTTTGCATCTTCTGGTTTTTAAACAAACATTTTTTTTTGTCATAACACTAGGTATATATTACACTACTTGTAACATTTTGAAAGGTCTTATATTCGAAAAATCTTCTTATTTTCAAACAAATATATATATCTGCTGATTAGAAATCAGCAAATTAAAAGTAATCAGAAGTGATCAGAAATGTTCATATTCTAAAAATACATACAAAGATAAATTAACTCAATAGAAGATTTCACACTGAGCAAAATATGCCATTACAAAAATTCAAAAATAAAAATGATTTAATTACGTAATATTAATCAAGTAATTTTTTTGTCTAATTCAAAAAGTACTAAGAAATCAAAACTGGCTTGAAAAGTTGGTGGAGAACTATTTAAACAGGAATTTCCCGTTCCAAGGTTCGTTACACTCTTTTCTGTAAACCTTTTGGATTAATAGCTCGACAGACAGTTCTTTCGATCAAGCGCGCGTCGGAATATTATTTCTTAAATTAAATGGCTGATTATTAAGCCTAATTTAGATACTGTAGATAGGTTACTTAATATTAGAAAGTTGAAGATATTCGTGTCAGAAATTAAGGAAAAAATATTTTGTAAATCACAAACCAGCGTTACAAAACATGGATATAGAAAACTAATTATAAATATTTGCAAAAAGGTTGTAATATATTTTTTGGTGTCACCTGAAAAATCTCTCAGTACTAAAAAAAATATATTGGGAGTAAAATAAACTAAAATAAACTATAAAAATTTAAGTCTTCTGGCACATGTCAGATCACTTTGCCATGCCGCCAGTATACGTACGAAAGCATTTATTTGGATAAAGAGTAATTTAGACCAAACTAAATAATATATTCTCATCTTATCTCATCTTGTTTAATTACTGTTCATTAATTTTGGTGTTCCGGGAAATTCGATTATTAACACAACTCGTGCTGGTGGGTTTGTACAAGTCTATGCACTCATTAATCCTATAGTCTATGGGGGGAATCTTTAAAGAAAAAATTCCCTGATTATTGAGGGGAAAAACGACACAATTTTCAAAAAATTGTGTATTTTGTGGTAAAAGCATGAAAATTCGTAATGATATTTATTATCATAATACAAGTGATTTTAGATATAGACACAAAAAGTTCTGAAATTGTTATACAAATTACAGACCAGAACAAAAAAAAGAAAATCAATAACTAAAAAAAAAAAAAATTAGAGGATGACTTAATATTTGGCTCTAATGTTGAATTTAAAAAGCCACTGCAATAAAATAAAATGTCGCGAAATATTGTTGGGTTAATTTTACTGACCATAACGAAAATTTGTCTTTTGTAATGTTTTATCACTAGTTAAATTTGGGTTATTTTCCATTCGTAATTTAAACGTTATGATTCGGTCTGCAAATTACAAACTAGTTAAAATATCAAAATACTATAAATAAAATCAGAAACTTGGTTCTTATGTTAATGTTTTGGTTTTTTATGGATTTGCTTTTATTAATCTTAATTCTTACTTATTTTAGCAAAAAAATGTAATATGACAGATAATAATATAGATTGGTTAAAATTTATCATATGTCAAGATTCACCCAGAGAGTCCAATGTCCAGCCGAAAAATCTAGAAGTGTTGATCTAGAAGTTAATAGCGGATAAATGTCATTTTTTATAAACCTACGGAAGTTTATAGAGTTGGTTCCTCTAAATTGTTCTACCTGATAATGAGACAGGAATATCTCCGACATTGTTAGTAAACAAAGCAAAATTGCATAGGTTAACATTAAATTCCATATAATACTGATAATTTACTGACAACATATTTGTGAGTAGGTTTTGTCAAAGTAGCATCTATCTAACTAGCCTAAATAATCAGTCAGACAATCTTGGCAGCTGATAAAAATAATAGTAGTATTACACACACGTACACACGGAAATTACACACATGTGCACACGTAAATTTTGTTTTTTGAATGACTTCAGTTTACTACATTGTATACAAATATTATTTTAGATATGGCTTTTTTGTGAAGTGATTTTTTGATTTGTAGGAGAAATGGTTTTTATTTAGGAAGAGTGTTTTTTTAACATTACTGATATTTATATAAATATTGGTCAAGTTCAGTATGATGAAACTGCAACGAATAATTCAACGTGAAAAAAAACGATGGCAATGAAGTCCCTTCATTTTCTAAAAAAAAAACTCGATATTACTCTGGCGGAGCATCGTTTAATAATTTCAGTTGTTTTTTTTTTTTGTGGTAGTAATGAATCTAATTTAGACCAGGTGACAACTTGAGAGTGCTGTTAAAATAGAGGATAATGTTTTATTAACTAAACTAAATGTTGGTGATCTAATATCCCAAGAAAAAGTTTAGCATGATAAATGATTAGTATCACTCTATATTCGAGCTGAAGACAGAACCAAAAATTAGTAAGAAAATAATGTGAGCACGAAGGTATTGCCTTTGCAGAATTCATTTCCGACATTGAAACAAAACCGGTATCGACTGAATATTCAGTTTTCAAAGCATCCAACTTAATTAAACTTTAAAGCAAAAGGTTAAGACAACCTGGATACGAAATTGTTAGAAGAATTCACTAAACCCTTTTAAAAAATAGAATTCAACATTCTTATTTTGCAAGTGAACAAGCAAGGTCGAGATGTATTACTTGCTTTTGAGGATTATGTAGGAAGTGCGCTTAAAATGATGCACAACACAGACTGCGGTAATTCTAGCTACAGCAAGAAAGATTGTACGTCATGTCATGAGGGAATCAGGATTTATTTTCGACTTTAAATTTGAACCAAGTGTTCAAAAACAGTCAAAATTACCGTTACTTTTGTATTTTGTATCATTGATATTAAGAGGATGGAATATTGAGTTGAAATCCCAAAATGTACAAGAAACACAAAAAGCTTTAACATTTTCACAGTTACTTTTGTATAATAGCACCTTCAGGCAAGTTGTTAGACAATCATCTCAAATAGATCGTGTAGGTTCAAGGGAAACACCACTACATGTTGTTGGAATGTTACAGCATGCCAAAACAAGAAAGAATGGATTAATAGAAAAACTTTCTGAGCTAGGGTTATCAATACCATAAAAACGTTTAACGTGAACTATCAGAACTTTTAGAGAATTTTGGAGATGAAAATGTCGTATCACCAACTAATCTAAAAAAAAAAACATCGGCTGTGGACAATATTGATCGTAATCCTTCCTCTACCAGTGACTCAATCCATGGTAGAGTTAATGCCGTTATTTCAATAACCTTCTGTTGAAAAAGAAAGTTTAATGGTAGACGAAGCAACCAATTATACATTGAAAAAAAGGAAACTTACAGTACCTGATGATTACGCTAATGTCCTATCAATAATCATGCCAACAGATGATCCATTTTTTCTATCATGTAATGCAGTTATAAAACAAAATATTGAGCTATTAAAAGAACTATTAAATTCAGAGATAGGGTTAGTGCTATTCAAGTAATTTTTTCAAGTTTCTACAGTTTAATATTTTCATGGAAACTTCTTTTGCAAGTAAAATTTAAAAATCTGCTTAGTCAATTTGGAAAATCCAGAGCTATCAGGATGTCTTGAAAATGTGTCATACTGTCCTTCACAACAACAGTTGTTCCAAGCCTTACCAATTATTCAACGATTTATAGTAATTTTGTATGATAAGAGTTAGTGAATGTTCTACAGTAAATGAAGCACTTAAAGACTTGCTTGCATGAAAATAAATGTTAATTGAATGAGTACATTCAACAGAAGATGCGTTATTAAACCATCTGAAACGAGCAGTGTTCTAAGGATCTTTAGCATGGGGTCAACTTTTAAAACCATTTCAGAGTTTACCTTCACCTTCTGAGTGGGGATGGAAGTACAATGAAGAGAAATTATGGGAACCACACTAGACATTATTACCATCTCCTTCAAATTCATGCCATGAATTTGTTAAATGCCAATGTACTCCCGAGATTGCTTGTCGAAAAATATGCAAGTGTGTTGAAGCTAATTTCCTGCGTACATGATTATGCAAATGTGGTGGTGAATGTCATTATTTAAGTAAGCAAGAATTTATATTTAACTTGGGGGCAAACAAATTGCATTTGTTTTGTATTTTACATAAATTTGTATTTTTATGTTGATACTCTTATCCAAATGCCATTCTTTAAACAATTCAATAACATACAATTATAATAATATTAATAAGAAATTCTTTTGTTAGATATTATGTCGCTACTTCAAAAGCCTTCTCCTATAACAGGTGGGTAAATAATTGACTTTTAATAATACGATTTCATTATGGTAGTTTAGCTAATTTGCAATTTTGCAGACCGAGTCCTAACTTTAAAATACTAATGTAAAGTAACTCAAATTTTTACCAGTGATAAAACAATTCAAATTCTTGCTTATTACATAGTTTTATGGTTAAAACTAGCCTTTTTCTACTATTTTACAAACCAGAAGACGCATTTTCGTTCTAGTCGTTAAAATTGGCCCAAAGTTATATACAGATTATAGAGTTATACTATATACAGTTATAGACAGATATTATCTTTTATTATATAGATATTTAGAAATATAATCTTTAAGCCAAATATCAAGTATGAATTTAAAATATTTTTGTATTTATTTAAAAAAAGAATGATTTTGGAGTTTTATCTTTTCTGGTCTGTAAATTGTACAAAAATACTCGAACCCTATCTTCTTGTACTATAACGCCATGTGTGATAAGGAATCATTTCATTCTTTTAAACGCAGTATTTGGAAAATGTTTTAAAATGATAGTAATCTATCCAATTGGTTGTCTGTTATATCAGAAAAGTTTTTTCGGATAGAAAACTCTCTTAATCGTCTTTCTATCGTACATTTACTGACACTAAACATGTCTGTAATTTGTGAATCGGTGAACCTATGTTTCAAAGAGTATTGTAACAGTTCTTTTGTAAAAGAAAATTTAGGGACTCCTTTTTTACTGTTATTTTCCAATTGAAGAAGTGGCTAATTGATTGTTGTATCTTGTAGCTCCTAAAGTCTTTGTGCGAATTTTTTAAAGTTGGTATACAGGTCTGATAAGTTATATAACCAAACCATAGTGAGATTTTTCCATTGCCGTTGACTGGATCATAATATTCATTCGTGTTTGTATCACATCATATTCACCATCACTTAAATTTACTTTTTTTAAATCGTGTATTATTTTTACAGCGGATATTCGTATTCTATCCAAAATAAAAGAATATCATTGTTGTAGATTTTTGATGCATGATGAAATAAAGACTAGTCTTTTAAAAATACGTTGCATAAAATACAGACCTTCTTAAATTATTCTTAATGATATAAATGGCATAAGTCTATCAATATGGACAATACTAAAAACCATTTAATAAAGAAATGACCTGTAAATCATTTCGGCCATCTCGAAAAACAACCGCTTGTTTAAAAACAACCCGCTGATCGTTACGATCGTCTCGAAACACCCCTAGTCGATCCAAAAAACGATTTATGACCACAATACCTTTATTATTCTTTCTCGCTATGTTAATACAGTCTGATGTATTGACAATAGCACTGGAAACCTCATATTTTCTTTTAATTAATTTTGCTGATTCGACAAAATATAGTTTTCAATTAAAAAGCGACTTAAGATAAGTACATTTTCCAAAATTAATGAAATAAAAATATAATGTAGATTTTCATAGCAATTTAAAATAAACGTCTTAAACTTTTAATCCCGATATATTTTCGTCGTAACATGTTCACAGCTGTATAAAATGCATACAAAACATCGGCTGGAGGAACGAACGAAATGGCTGCAATCATTTTCATGTGCACTTAGAAATCTAAAGCATCATCGTATTGTTGCACAAGATTTGCACTCTGGATACTTTCACAAACATTTTGGCTCAAATGAAAAAAAAACATCTTGACACCTGAGCTCGAGAGAAAACATCACCAATACCATTGTTAGCAGCCAGCTCAAAGTCAACTAAATTCTTTCCTAATTTTTAAAATTTTTTGTTTGAAATAATCAAATTGACAACTCTGTCATAAAGCTAAGTTATGTTTTGTCTATTCTTAATTGGCAGTAAGCGATAAACACAAGGTAAAATTTCAAAATTGACAAGCGCGTGGATCTAATATATTTGGTAGAACATCTCTGGGAATAACTTCAATGTGCCTTCCGAAAACCAATCGGGAGAATTAGCCACCAACTCCAAACCCTGTTGTGATGCAAAGATTAGTAGACGCGATAAATCTTCAGCGCAACTATCGTATAGCAAGAAGTTTTCATGAGCAACGGTTTCCTGGTATTGTTGTGGCAGGAAGGGGATGTCTTCTTGCCTAAAGGGATTAAGGTGGTATTACAGTCTTAAAATGAGCAAATTGAAAAAAAAATTGAAAAATTGAAAACAAAAATTTTCTTAATCAAAATTTTCTGCTGATTCTGAATATGTATATACCTTTTTTGTGGCTTTGTTAGTTTTCGAAATATAACCGTTTTGCTGAGATCTGTTTACTATAAATTTTCGGAACAGAAATTCGGTTTTATTTTTTATTTTGTACTTTTCTTCCTCTCTTGACACATTATGTCAATAACATTTGATCTAGTTCCCTACATAGTTTAA
>JAUZNK010030314.1:7153-35746 GCA_035046665.1 Euphysa ruthae
TAGACGTAAAACAACAGTATTCTGGCGTAATTGGGTTAGACGTAAAACAACAGTATTCTGGCGTAATTGGGTTAGACCTAAAACAACAGTATTCTGGCGTAATTGGGTTAGACCTAAAACAACAGTATTCTGGCGTAATTGGGTTAGACGTAAAACAACAGTATTCTGGCGTAATTGGGTCAGACCTAAAACAACAGTATTCTGGCGTAATTGGGTTAGACCTAAAACAACAGCATTCTGAGATAATTGGGTTAGACCTAAAACAACAGTATTCTGGCATAATTGGGTTAGACCTAAAACAACAGTATTCTGACATAATTGGGTTAGACCTAAATTAACAGTATTCTGGCATAATTGGGTTAGACCTAAAAAGAGAGAATTTTTTCAAAAAATTCTCACTTTTTAGGACTAACCTTACAAACTTACATTTTCAAAGAAAAAAAATCAGGTTAATTCACACGTCCAATAAGTTTGCACATGCAAATCTAGTTACTTTTCTAAATTTTTACAAATTATGACTTGCTAATTTATGAATTGGCACTGATCCCTGATATTATAATTTTTTACTCAAACTAAAACTGTAGCTAATGAAGCAAATGTAAACACCAAATCTTACTTATACTTTTGCTCCAATAACATTAACATCAAAATCATGAAATACTGTTTTGTTTTATTTTAAACTTCTGGACAAAGTTTTACCTTTTCAGAATATTTGCTATCGCTAGTAATTCTTGTGAGATAAACCCATTCTAAATGCAAAGTTCCAAACTCAGCCAAGATCGAACCTCCACCAGAGGCCCAGCCATAATTATGTCCTTGACCACTAAAAAAAATACCATTAAACACATTAAGTCGTATTAAACACATAATTACAAACTAAGTAAAGATTTAAAAAGTTGTGAAAAATTTTGAACAAGGTTTTCAATTGCCAACATTACTTTTTAAAACGCATAAACTTCTTCTTCTTTTACATTTTTTGTTTGAAAGAATATTTTTTCAATATTCTTCAAATTTCTAGCTTTCAACAATGATATAAAATTTTGTTTACTAAATTTTCTTTTTTCATTTTTTTTTTCCATTACTTTCCAAACTTTTTTTGTTTTTTTCTTTTCTTTAATTTTAAAACATAATGCTTTAATGCATTTAATGTATTTTATCCAACATTTTATATAGACAACATTTTCTAGCACTAATAGGTAGATTTAAATGAATTTATCTTAAATTTTTAAATTTTTGTAATGATACGCTATATATTGAACTCTATATGTTCCCTCTCTAATAAAAATTAATGTTTTTTATATTTAATAGTTTTTTATGTTCATCTGACCAAAAATGATCAAAAAGATCGATCATTGTTTCAGATCTACCGATCAATGATTGCCGATTAGGCATTATTTTGAGGGCTGTTATTATTCTTCTAGAACTTCAAGCTTGGTGAGTAGCCATTTCATCTTTCATTATATTTTAAAACTTTACACAAACAAAAAATTCAAGAAACTTCTAAAATGAATGCCAAAATATCAATACGTAATTTTTCAATCATTTAACTATAAAAAACATAACAATGAAACTGATGCAAAATAATTTGGCCAATGATTGGAATTCTTAGAAAGTGAGAACTATTTAAACAAATTCCATTTATAAAGCTATTTACAATTTTTTAAAAACATTTCAAGATTCCAAAATTTTTTCTACAGACAAACAATTTAAAATGACTTTAATTGATGAAGTTGACTAACACCTGTCCAGTTTAAATATAGAGATATCAACTATCACATCTTTTGACGATTCATAATATTGTTTCCCCAATGCATCAAAGAGATTTTCCCTATTCATATTCAACAATTGCCCTCTCTCTTAACACTCCTTAATAAGATTTATTACAAAAGAGTTTTATTTTGATTTTGACTTTCAAAAGATGATTGGTGCTCTATTTGTATCTTTGTGCTTTATCATGCCAGTTTTTTGCATTTTAAACACAACTATATCACTATAATAAATTATATTAAATATAAAATATTTTGTTCCAGCTCTTTGTCCAGAAACAATTGCAAGTAAATTAGCCATCTTATAAGTGATTTACTTCAACTCCATTAATTTGTTACTTATACTATTCTTTGAAGAAATTTGCAAGAAGATCTGTGTCTGAAGACTTTTGAACACATATTCTATATTTTTTACTCAGAGCTAGATAAAAATTCCTAGCTGTGATACAAGAATACAACCTATACCTTATTGAAAAAGCCAACTAAGTAGTTCAATTACATATTAAAGCTAAGATAAGAGAAGAAGACAATTACATATTAAAAATTTTCTTGTTTGTTGAATTCGCTGAGTTTTCTCTAATAGTCATACCTATTTCTAATATATTTTCAACAAGAATTAGCTCCCATTTTTAGTCTGATACTTCTGCTACTTTTTCTAACAGAAAACCTACCAAAAGGCTCAAATGACAATACAGCAAGTGAAATTTTATAGAATTGCCTGGTAGTTCTATTTATACCTATTTAGGTGAAAAATAAGTCGATCCTCAGCAATTAATTGCAAAAATTTAAGGAACAAGTGGAGAATCATAATGATACCTGTAGCTACCAGTTTTTGGATGTTGGATGTTTTTCTAAATCAAGTTTAACAGTGAAAAACAACAAATCTTTAACTAATGCCAATTTATTAATTTATTAAAAAACTTTCTAAAAAAAAAAAAAAAATAAATAAATAAAACAAATTTCCTCTGGATTATTCTACTTACTTAAGGCATTTATATGATCTAATTTAGAAACAAGCAAATTTTTTTTCCCAAAATTTGAAGCACCTGCATCTTGTATAAACTTATTCCACCATGATCATCATGATAATCTTACAAAAATCAGAGTTTTTGCAGTATTCTGTTGTTTTTCTCACTTGTGCCGATTGGGGTATCCGTGTTACCTGCTTCCTCAAAAAAAAAACATCACTATTGCCACAAACTGATTTCCTTTCAATTTTCTGTTGTCTTCCCCTAATGTTAATGCAGTTCTACATCTCACTGCTCTGATTTATCAGATGCCTTTATTTCATCAAGCTTCTTTGTGAGAATTTCTGAACATTTGGATTTCAAATACTCCATTCCTTACTTTATGAATACCATTATGACTTGTCCTTAAGTTTATTAGTTTTTTCCAATAACATAGAATAATATTTTTGCCAAACTGGAGATTGTTGTAAATAAATTTTAACTTTGCATATCAACATTTATTTTGGCTAGATTAACTGCAAATATATTTTCACTCTCAACAGCCACAGTATTGCTGCACATATTATATGAGACGACTGGAAAATTGCAATAGATGGCTTTTTTATTGAACAGTTGGTCTCCCTTCACTCTCAGTATAATCCATAGTCCAAACGAATGGTAAATTTGTCGGTATATATAAATCCCAATACAAGATACAAAATCAATGATATCAAAAACTTTACTAACCTAATGACGAAAAAAAATGTTAAACAATCCATGTGTACTTTCAGCATTATTAGAACAATTAAGTAATACTTTTCAAAAATTTATATAAGGATAAGTCTTTCATGCTCAAATTAAAAATTAGAATTTTCAAACATATTTATTTCTATTTGAAGTGTAACCTTATATAGTAAAGCTATTTTTGCATGTCTGACGATCCAACAAAAAATATTCAAAATATCTGAAACAATCATTTAAAAGTAACGATTTTTTTTTTAATCAATTATGTATTATGTATTGATCACTATTATTGCATCCTGGATTACAATTACATTCAAAATTGAGTCATACTCACGTTTGTAAATTAACCAGTGCCCAGGGAATTCCAGATGGTGTATTGAAAGCAGGGATCATTTTGTCAGCGAGATCCTGTGCTTTTATTTTAAAAACCTGCAATAGAAGAAAATTAAATTTTAAAATCACAAAATCGGAACACATTTAAAGTATTGGACATTTATCAAAACAAAAGCTAGTCATAGATGAGCTCTCTATGAAAACAGCAAGATAATGTTAATTTCTGAAAAAAATTTTTCTGTGATGATTTTCAAAATGACCGGTGGATGTAGACTATCAGTAGGAGACTTTAACTACCAAAATAATATAAGTGATATCTCATTACCTTATCTAAATTCTAATTTGAGTAGAACGCAATAAAAATTAGCTCAACTTAAAAACTAAACAAAGTTAAGGGATGCTGTGTTTTTGGTGTTTACAAAATATAACTTTTCGAAGCGAAAAAGAAATAGCTTCAAGTTTGATGATCTGCTTGAAAAATTAATAACAGAAACAAGACACAAAGGTGTTAGCCAGCATTTCTTACAGTATTTTTGTCATGGTTGGGAATTCCTACCAATCCAAAACATGGGAAAACAAAAAACTAATTTATGTTTATAACATTAACTGGAATTATGAATATAATTACTGAGAATATAACAACTTTCTCCCCACTCAATTTGCATAAGCCTAAACATAGAAGATATTTAAATATATCAGAAACAAATTGCAAAAGTGAGCATTTCTAGTGAACTGCACAGTGCTCAAAATATCTCGGGAATAATGCCATCATCATCATTGGTGAAAGTAAAGAAACCACTGATCAGTTGAAATTTTGACCGATCACCATTTACACAGAAAATAATAAATGCTAAGTGAAAGGATTGTAATTTACAACCCCCACATTTAAGGAAAAAATCTCTAGGCAAAAGTTTATATACCAAGGCATATGCATATCACTTCAGCAAAAACAGTTTTTACTCGGCAGTTTTTTTATGTTTTTGTTTTTTTTTCTTAACTCTTAAATTTTAATATTCCAAGTTGTATCAATTTGTTAATGAATGAATAAAGTAAAGAAAAAGAAATATCAATTACTGAAGCATCAACCACAAAAGTACATTTATAAATTTATGGGACAAGAAATAAGTAGGTTAAACTCACCTGATCATTTGTCAATGCATATGCAGATAGCAGCCCACCAATAAACCGGATATTCATTTCAAAAACAGACACAAATGAGCCCTAAAAATATATGACAGAATAATTTTTATATCTTTAGTACTCACTTATATTAATGGGAATTATCCATGGTATCAACTTTCATCTATAGATGCTGTGTGAAAAGCACTGACTAGTGGACTCCTGGAAATTCAAGTGGAAAAAAAATTTCATAGTTTCTCTTTCTCAAAAAAAATAAAAATTAGCAGATATTTTTTAACCTTTCAGTAGAATATATATTAAAATATTATTTTTGGAAGAATTTGGCTTTCTAAGAAGACAGACGAACCTGGTGTATTTAATGAGAGAAAATTTCAACATAATCGAAAAACTTAAATTTTTTTTTTATTTTCAGGTTATAGATCAAGCCGGGCCCCTAAATAAAAATTTTTGTCAGGCGGTCATAAGAGACAAAAGATTTCACCTAAAGTCCTCTAACTTCATGCAAAATGCAAGAAAAGTTAATGAACATTTTCAATAAAATGCAGAAATGTTATTTTTAGGCATAAAATGAAGATATTTTGGTGTCTGAGAACTGGGCCTGATAATATATTTAGAATATTTTGACTTCTTGAGAAAAGCCAAAAAAAAACACTGACTTTTTTCATTTTTGGATTATAAATTTTTGGCAGATAGCGAGGTAGGCCAAAAGGATTCTAGGAAAACTGCTCCCTGGAATATTGCTCGCCGGAATATTTCCCTCAGGAAAACTGCCCACTGGTAAATTGTGGATAAGTTAAACATGATGGAAGTAAAGCAGATTTCCTAGATTAATATAACTCTTAATTTAAAAATCACGATCTCACAACATCATCCCAAATTTAAGAAAAAAATTATGAACAATTTTTGAGAAAGTGGGGGAATAGATGAAAAGAGGAACAGGGGAAAATCCATAGGACTCTGTAGGCTTCACCGAGAGTCCGAAAATATCAAACAAAACAAAAGCAGCGGAGATGAAAGATATAATATATGATTTTTTTCAGGAAATCCAAAAATTAATAAGGATAATCTAAGAAATCCGGAATTCCGAATAAAACCTGAAAACTTTCATCCGACTTACTGTTGAGAAGGTTAAATGTTGAGCAATCCAATCACGGGCAACTTTAAATTCTTCTTTTAATCCCATGATATATAAAGTATCCAAGGAATCTACCACTGTTGCACCCATTCGTGAATGACCAAATATACCAGCAGAATGGCCAGCTTTAGAGATCGGTTTCAGTTCATTTTCTCCTAAGGCATATTTTGCATAACCGTCCCAAGAATTTTTCATTATCTAGTAATAAAATATTGCTACATCTTTATTGAAATTTATCAATTGAAATATGAATTAAAACATACAGCAGTTTTCACATGAAAGCACACACTTAACAGAATAATAAAGAACTGTTAAAATTTCAAACCTTTCATTTGAACCAATGCTTTGAAATAAACCTTATCAGCATCAATATCTGTTAAATTTAAAAACATGTTTATCGTTTTAAAGTTTTCATTCCATATCATAGTACACTTATCATTATTGAATAATAGAAGTGTAAATCTGGAAAAGTACGCAAGGTAGTTAAAATTAATTTGTCACTTAGAATAACCAAAACATTTTATAGTTTTGTAAATTATATAAATTAAAAACGTTATCAACAAATTTTAATAGGTTGTTGGGTGTTATTGAAAAAATTATCGCCTTTTTGATAAATAACCACTTCTTATTGTTCAAACAATAAGACTAAAATAGACAGAATTAAATTTTATTCTCTGTCATGTAGGTAAATTTTTATGTTTGACATATGATAACCGGCTTATAACTAAAGAGTTCCTTAAATATAACAGAATTGGTTTTGAATATCATAATAAAAAACTAAATTAGTTACACTGTATGGGGATAGGTCTGGTAATGCATCATTAGCAGCCTTATTATTTTTGATGTCTCTAAGTATAGACTTGATTTTATTTAGTTTAGGTGCATTTTTTTGCCGTATATCCTTAAGTTAATTTTCACATTTGCTTAAGAGCAGCACTTAGCACTTATAAAAATTAACTAAAAGTGAAACAGGCAGAATTTATTAGGAAAATCCTCTAGAAGTATTGAAAGTTGAAAATTTTATTTTGATAAGTATTATCTGGAAAAAAGGGCATGCAGCCCTTTTGTTAAGTAATATTAGGTATACTTGTCACATTGCACAAAATCAGTAACTCATCCAACTATTAAATTTATCTGAATAACTATTCCTAATGACAAATTGTAACCAATCACCTTGCTTATTTTTTTCCCTTGCATATCACTTTCTTAATTCGATAAACAGCAGGTTAAATAACATTTTGAAGTCCCTGAATGTAGAACATTTCTTTTTAACCATTCTCTCTGCTGATCACGAATTTTATACATGCAAGATTTCCCAAATACTTCTGACTAACAATAACAATTTCCTTACACCAACCTTCCAAATAACTTTTTTGAAACAAACCCCGTTCACTAGTTTTAAGTACTGTATCCTCTGCTGGAAGTTTTTTTACCTTTAGATTGAAGTGAAAACAATCATTTCCCTGAGAAGATCACCCACATGAGCAGCTCATTAACAATAGCCACATCAAGCGTATGCATTTTAATACTACCGCAGTAAAAGACAAAACGGACACATTTAAATACTACTGTGGCAAAAGTCGTGATTGTATTGAATCATCGAGTCAGACAATAAATCAATACTTTATTGTTTTTTGTATAATTTTAAAAAAATTTTATTGTGTCGTTCAAGTAGAGTCTTTACGTTCACCAAAAGTAGTAAGCAGTTTGATGATGATATTTTAACATCTCTTTACAAAAGTGGTTTAAAAACTCAGATCATTTATCTGTAAACTTGTAAACTTAAATGCTTGACCTTAAATGAAACGTTGACTTTTAGTGAAAATTTTCAATAAGGTTCTCTTTCATTCATTTCCCATCTTGTGCGCAGCAGATTAATGAACTCACAGAATGATACAAAAAATTGGCTATTGTATTTAATTCTTCTTAATGAGACATTCTTTATAAACACATATATAGAGATAAAAAAAATACTCAATAACAAATTATTTCTTTGTTGATGAAAGCCATTTCTTATAATACTGTCAGTATTATAAGCTTTAACAATATCTAAATGTTTTTGATTTTATATTAACTTGCTATGAAGATAGATTTCAGCAACAGCTTTGATGACCAAACTATTATAAAACTGTAGCATTGTTAATTTCTAAGGGTTTGTGAGTGTATCTCACAATAGATCATCTATTTTAGAAACATGCATACAATTACGTTCATAAATAAACTCCCCTTGATCGTTCCACATAACATCACTATCAAGGTGCATTTTTTTTTAATTAAAAGTAAAATATCCATGTGAATTGTATTTTATCTAACACATGTTATTCTAACGAAAAATAAAATGTGATTGGTAAAATGTGAAAGACAAACTGAGCGTTGAGCCGATGTTTGAATTCATAGGACTTAAAGCAAAATGTACAGCATAAAATTTGAAAGGGAAGAATCTAAATGGGCTGGTGAAGTTAAAAATCTCGTGAGGACTAAAAACAATGTTTATTTAAAGGTCAAACATTTATGATTAAATATTGCTGAATATCATTGACTATTTATGATGATAAACGCTAAATTTTTGAGGATGAAATTAAGTCTACCATATAAAAATTTCAGTTTCAAATAAAAACTAAATGTCAATGATGTGAAGGATGATCAATTCTGCATCAATTACATTGTTCCTCTCGCGTTTCTTTGATTACTTCGAACATAAGTTTTACATAAACACCAAGTAGTTTCATTCAATACTGCTTCTTTTGTTTATTATATAATTATATTTCATCAACCATAAAATTTGTGATATTGGTTGACTTGTAATTTGGTTGATGTGATAATAAATTATGATAATTAAAACCCTAAATTTCAATAACTTGATTTCCTCATATTTCCTTGTAAAGTTTCGTTATATTGCAGCTTAATTCTAATTGGTCAATCAGTTTTCTCTTAAACCAGCGCAACAGCACATATGCAGACAGGAAAATAAATTTGCCCATGCTATCTACCGCTAGGGCAAGATGACAAAAAGCAAGAAAAATGTGCTGCCTACTTCTGTTGAACGTGTAATAAAAAAGTGGTTGATTGTTTTGCCTCTGTCCCTTATATGGTTAGTGGCATATTTCAATATCAAATTAAATAGCTTTATTTAAATGATGGTAACGAAATATATAGCCAATAAGTAATAAAATAATTGAGATTTTAATCTGATAAATACACCCTGTGAATAACCTTGCAAAAACAATACTTGCATTTTTAAAAATAAAGACGTTACTGCAAAATGAATAAATAATTTATTTTGTCTAGGTTTTGTTTTGCTTTTTAGCAACTACAAAGTTGTAACCAAATTAATTAATTATTTATGAACTACCAGTCCTGCCAAAACCATAAAAATTTCAATATAATCACTTTGTGAAAAAAAACGCTTTTAAATCCACTAAATTTACAATCAATTAAAAAATTTTTTATAATTCGTGAGAACCTCAAAATTTCGGAAGTGGCACAAATGCAGTAATTAAAATGATTAAAATGTTTAAATCAGGATATATTATCAATTAATATTATGTGTGGTGTACGGACTGACAAGTTTGGTTGTTCATATGCATCAAGATCTCATTTACAGATGACAGGAGACCAGATTTTGGGAAGCGTGTGGTTTATGAGGCTTGGGCTTTGTAAAAAGTGAAAGATTGGAGATCAATTTTATTAATTTTATCCATAAAATTTTGTTTCAGAAAAGTGTCGTAGATTGTTTCAGAGAAGTGCCACAGATTTGCAATTGGTTCGACTACTGTGGAAGTTTCAAAACTTTTTTTTTAAAAGTGTCGAAAAAATAACGCCATGGTCTTGAACCTCATTTCCTTGTGAAGAAAATGGCAATAGAGACAAATTGAAATTATTAAGATAGTAACATTTATATGAACTGAGAAGACTATGTCCTCAGTAAATTCTTTAGTACCAGAATATGAACTGAGAAGACTATGTCCTCAGTAAATTCTTTAGTACCAGAAAGAAGAGAGTAAAATCAGATTTTTATGGCTTTTGAGATTCAGAAAAAAAAAAAAAAAACTTTTTTCTTCTGATAATAACATTTGTTCTGCTTCAACTAAAGACAACTAAAGACATCACTCCTGGTTTTGGATCTTTTATTAGACATTCATGTTAGTCTTTTTTTTCCCCTCTTTTTTTTTTTATCAATTGCTTTCTACAAGGCAAAAAGTCACAACAAGGCAAAAAGCTAAAATAAGAGATAAAGATAAAGCAGATGTGACACAGAAAGATATTGGTTAATATTAGATTTAAAGGATTGAAAATCATAATCCAAAGAAAAGCCATCAGAAGGAAGAGAGTTCCACAAGCGAACAGTATGTGGGAAGAAACATGATGAATGAAAACTTTTGTGAAACTTAGGGATCTGTATCTATAAAGAATAAGTAGCAGATGAAAACCTTGTAGTCATTAAGAAAGTTGTAAATAGAAGTGTTACTCCTCTCAAATCATCGGAGCAAAGTCCATGGAAATACTTATAGAACAGCGATAATGAGGTTACATTTCTGCAATCGAAAAGTGATTGAAGATTTGAACAAAGATTATATGTTTCTAAATTCGGTTAAGAAGATGTAGCCGTAAAGCAGAGGCTACAGTCCAAAGATGGCAGCAATACTCAATACATGGTTGAATAGCAGATTTAATTTCTTGTAGAAGAAAGTGCAGTATCTGGAATAGAGACTTCTATAGATAAGTACCAATAAAATTATTTTCTAACATTGTTAGAAAGTTCAACAGAGTGAGAACACAATTTCTTGAGCAAAATCAACAAAATCTACCACATTTGGGGCCTGGATCAGAGGCTCGATAAAATTTCAATAAAAATTCCTAAAAGTAGGGATTGAATAAAACTATCAGAATGGTTCACTCAAAAAAAAAAGTTTTGATATCATAAAAAAATTTTGGTAAAATCAGCATATAATTTCTCAAAAAAAAAAAATCAATAAAACAGAATCAAAAAACAGAATCAAAAAACAGAATCAATACAAGCTTTTGCACAAAATTTGACAAGTTTTAAAGCCTGGAGCAGGGATCCCAAAAATTTTTTAAATTGCTGACTTCGTAAAACAATCATAACTTGTCTATAACTTGTTTCTAACACTATATTAACTTCAAAACATAATTCTCAAAAAAAAAAAAAAAAAAAAAAAGCGATTAACACAATTTTGTCTTTTTCCAAGAACTAGAGCAAGGACCATTAAAAATTTTTGCCAAAAAAAATCTGAAATATATTTTTAAATATTAAACTTCAGAAAAATCTGAAATTCTCTTTTTTAGATTAAATTTGGCAGGATAAAATTTTTTAAAAAATAGCTTACTTGATAGAATTCAAAAATTGTATCATCAAACATTTCAGAAAAATTAGACTACAATTTCTGAGAAAAAAATAGGAGAATTTTATTTTTGAATTAAATTAGAAATGCTTCAGGGCCTGCAGGCATTTTATAACAACATAAAAAAGAAAAGAATAATTTTTGTAAGAAATTATTTGAAAATTGATGCATCAAAAATTGAGACAAATAATTCTCCAATGAATATGACTAAATCCTATTAATTTAAATAGTCAGACTAATGAGACTGAAAAATGCAATTTTCAAAGGGAAGTTTATTCAATTAAGTTGTTTCTTCAAGGGGGTATTTATCAAATAAAATTTTAAGAGAGCATTTTAATTTGATATTAGTGTTTAATCAAGACGGGCGTTTTATTCAAATAAATCAATATCAGCAAAATGAGAACAGTTTTTTTTATAAAACAATTTCTATAAAACAAACTTGGTGCCAAGACTCACAGAAATTTTCAGAAACAAAAAATTTAATAAGTGCCTGCAATTTTAAACCAATTTGGATACCTAATAAGTATTTAATTAAATGTGGTGCTAGGTAAAATGGCAGACACAAAAATCCTCTTTGGTACACAAACTAATTATAATAAAATAGAAATTGATTTTTTCGTACAAAATTTGAACAGAATAGGAAGAAAAATTTTTGAGAAAATAGTTTGATTAATCCTGGACCATATTTGACATTTTTTGGGACATCGGCCAGATATAAATTCAAAAATAAACCCAACATCCTACAAAAATATTATAAGAAATCACTTCCACGTTAAAATCCTTATCGATGGTGTTTCAATGTTATTTTCATTTCAGCTGCGTTGAATAGTTATCCTCAACCCTATTGGCCTCCAGATCATAATTGACATCAATATTTTTTTTTAATTGGCCTCCAGCTATTTACATGCATTACATAGCAAATTTATCTGACTTAAAAAATGATTAGTTATCTTGATTTCAGTGTAATATAATAAAATATTTGAAAAGGCACCTTTTTAAGGCATTAATGTTTACAAAAGAGGGCCTCTACCTAGGAAAAAGTGGCTGTAAGAAATGTCTAATGCTAGTTTCTTATTTCTTTAGCAGTTCTATTCAGTGTATTTTTACTTTAAAAAAACTTTATTTATCATTTGCTAGTAAAACATATCTGAAATACTTAACACTCCCATTTAACAAACTGTGGGTTAAAAGAAAATTTTTTTACTGTGGGTATTCACCTTTTTTTTAATGCCTTTATGTAACTTACTTATGGATTTACATTAACAAAAAAAATAAAAAACATACTTTCCGAATAAAATCACGTTGCTTTTTAACCGCTGGATCTTTTGGTTCACCACCAGTCTTTACTCCAAGTTCAGGTGATACAGTCATATGAAGTAACTCTTTCTTTCTCGCCTCTTCAATTTCAAGTTCCTTTTCCTTCTATTAATTTAAAAAAATAAACAAGTAGTTATTTTATGATTTAATTAGAACCACCTCTGCTAATCTCCTAGATTTTTGTTCAGGTGTTTGTTCAAAGGTACATTCCCCAATCTTATTAGTTTAAAAGTATAAAAAAGGGTTTTCATATGTTACACGCCATTTTCCGAATAAATATCTAAATAAAATATTCCTAAGGCCGTCGCTAACTACATCTGTAGTATAAGATATAAAAAATGCAAAGAAAATTAACTATTAGAAAGTACATGAAACAAGCAAATAATAAATTGAATTAATTATTTTTTATAAACTAAGTTTTTAACATCAAACTGTAACCTTGTCAAGAAAAGGGAAGTTTTGCAGTGATGGAGGTGTTAAGGTAAAACATCATATAGCAATTCATTAAAACATGCAAACAAGGCTTTAAAAAGCAAAATTTTCAAAGCTTTCTCATGAAATAGCAACGGCTTTGTTGATTCATAACTTTGTGCTGAAATATCAAAAAAAAAAGACAAAAAAATTATACATAAACTATTTAAGTAACCAAGGCATTGCATTCAATTTGTGAGATAAGCAATGCTTATAAATCTGAATTCATTAAGCCACCCTAAAGATATCTGCATGATTGTATAGTCATTCCACCCATGAGGGCGCAAATATTTTTTTTATTCGTAATATTGGCTAAATAGTTATGTTTTTTTAATGAATATGTTTTATATAATGATTATTTGTTTGTTTCAAAACAGCTTTGAGCTACCCTGAAGTCATGAAGTTTACAAATTAGAAAAAATGTTTGTAGCTTTAGGTGATGTTTTACAACATGAAATTTTAAATGGTCTAAGTATCATTTTAACAAAAATAAACAACCTGTTTATTGATGAAATTTTCTTTTTCCTGTTTAATTTCTTGCTTGATCTTATTGTGTTGTGTTGTTTTATTCGTAATATTGGCTAAATAGTTATGTTTTTTTAATGAATATGTTTTATATAATGATTATTTGTTTGTTTCAAAACAGCTTTGAGCTACCCTGAAGTCATGAAGTTTACAAATTAGAAAAAATGTTTGTAGCTTTAGGTGATGTTTTACAACATGAAATTTTAAATGGTCTAAGTATCATTTTAACAAAAATAAACAACCTGTTTATTGATGAAATTTTCTTTTTCCTGTTTAATTTCTTGCTTGATCTTATTGTGTTGTTCATCAGTGAGATCGTCATGTTTGCCCATCTTTAATTCAATATCACGCGCATACTCCTTTTGCTGAGTAATAGCATCTAAAAACAAAGATTAAGCCTAATTCAATCTAATCTAAAATAATTATTAAACAAACAGTGCAAAAAAAGCAAAAACACCATGTAAAAATGAAATTTACTTAGCCTATTTTCAAACTTTTGATTTTATATTTTAACCTCAATAAACCTGTCAAATATAATTTCATATATTAACCACGAACATTAAATCCTGCTTCTGCAGAAAACTGTGAAACAAGTTCATACTGTAAGATTTGGTTTTAACATGCTAGCATGTTTAGTAGACAGGTTTATTAACTCAAAGAAATATTGGAGAAATGTTTTTAGACCCCTTTCTAACAAAATCCTACTTGTGGTAACGTAGGAACCTGGTCCTTTTATTCTGAGGCTACAAACTAGGAAAGTTGTCACCCAAGACTAACAATCACCCCCTCACCAAGTAAACTATCCACATCAGATACCAACCTGGTATTTTTTATACTTCGCAGTGAAACTTGCAAACAGGGTACATTTTTAGCCTAAAAATTCAATTCTATGAGGAGGGAATTAACCCGAACTTGAAACGACCAAAAAGTGATAGGATATAGTATTATTTCACTCAAATCACTGAAAAAAAAAAAAACTAATAACAATTAATTCATGCCTTAAAATACGAACTAATTCCATAAAAAGATTTAATTTTAAAATTATTTGTGTTTGTCAACTCAGGCATTTATAAATACTAAAGAGATAAAACGCATGTCATGAGTTATAAAATTTTATTGAGCGACGTTTCAGGAGTCATGCTGCTCCTAAAGGTTAAGCTACAAATGAATTGGGCAAAATAAAAAAACTTTATTAATGTAAATAGAGATGGTTTCCATTGTAGCATAGTGTTGAAAGTTAAAAAAGAAAGGAAGTAAACTCACAAAGTAAAAACATTATATTAAAACTTGACACGCTATTTCAATCAATTTTATATTTTTTGATTCGCTAATATCTAAAAATGATTCGCTAATAACAAATCGCTAATTCGAACCCTGATAAACGTTACACTTTGCTAACAACAATCGATAGTTTAGTGTAATGAAATAATCATAACATTAAACAATGATTAGTTTATTCATTTCGCCACCTGAAACACATTATAAAAAAATAACAAAAACATATAAAATTTTAGGTGTAAGCAGGGCCTAAGATTGTACAACTGTTCTATGTTACTGGTGTACGGTGTTTGTCATATGCCATTTTAAAATAAGGCGTACGGAGCCTCAAACGCCAAGTATAATTTTCGCAACAAGGCCTGAGACCCCTTATAAACACTAAGACATTGCCAAAGAGTGAAGAAGCTTTTGCATCTTTTAAACATTTAAAAGAAGAACTTCATTCTGCCTCTCTTAGCTTGGTTGATGAAAATCTCTCATTTGTTGTTGAGTGTGATGCAATATCAGCAACTTTGAACCAAAATGGTCGTCCTTTAGCATTCATTTCACATACCTTGAATAAAAGTGAGTTAAACTATCCGTCAATTGAAAAAGAAGCAATGTCAATAGTCAAAGCAACTAGGAAATGGTGACATTACGAAGTCATTTCAAATTGATTACTTATCATTGATCTGTAGCATTTATGTTCGATAACCATAAAAGAACAAATATCAAAAACAATTATTAACAAATATTCAGTGTTAGCGACTTAGTTATTCAATTACATGTAGATCTGGATTCAATAATGTTGTTCCAGATGCCTTCACTTTTGTTCATTGTGCAACTGTTTCTTTACCCTTCTCCAACCTAGCTGACATGTGTCAATACACGATTACTTTATTATGTAAAATCACAAAATCTCTCATTTTCAACAAACGACGTTAAAAAACTTCGTGCAAGTTGCATTATTTGTTCACACTTAAAGTCAAAATTCTTTTGACCGAAGAATCCTGCAATATTAATTAAATCTCTTCATTCAACGGACCGGTTAAGTATCAATTTTAAAGGACCACTGCCAACCAACTCAATAAATAAGTATATTCTCACTGTGACAGATGAGTATTCGCGATTCTCATTTGCATTTCCATGTCCCAATCTCAGTGCAGGTACGATAATGAAATGCTTGGAGAAATTTTTTTTGTTTTGTGGGTCTCCAGCTTACATACACTATGATCAGGGTGCTGATCTAATATCGCATGAATTAATCATATTTAACGAATAAAGGAGTAGCAACAAGCATATCTACACCATATCACAATTGGCAATGGCCAGGTTGAACACTTTAATAGGATTATTTGGAAATCTGTACTACTAGCCCTTAGTAGTAATGGCTTTGAAATAAAAAACTGGGAAATTGTGGTAACAAGTCCTCAATTAAGTCTGCTCACTCTTGTCAAACGCAACCAACAGCACACCACATGAACATTTCTTCAACTTTTCTGGTCGTTTCTCGGGTACGACCTCTCTCCCATCTTGTATGAAGCCAGGTGAAGTACACCTACGTTGCTTTGTCTGAGCAAACAAGAATGACAATCTAGCTGATAAAGTCAAGTTTATCGATGTTAACCAGACCTATGCAAATACACGTTACTCTGACAGTCATCAATCACTGGACATAGTAAAAGACTTAGCACAGTATCCTGAAACCGTATCACCTGCATCAGATCAAGTCAATTCTAACAAAAACTCTAACCATGCATTACCTTCAGAACACTCCATTGAACAATTTGTTTACCCACCTTAAACAATAGGAAACAGTCATTCTATTCAACCTAAACCCTTGATAGAATGGATGTTCCTCTACGGAGGTCAGGAAGAGTGACAAAAATTCCTGAGGTTTAATGACTTTGAAATGTAGTAAGCAATGATTAGAATGGTGATGTGCTATGAACCAAAACAACAAACCTTCTTTTCCAAAACAAGGTTTTGGAAAAGACGACCAAATAGCATAAAAGATGCACTCTGGTCCTCTAACCTCATGCAAAATCTGCAAATCATCTTTAGCATATTCAAGCCCGCAACAGTATAACAAAAATATTCAAGCCTGAAACAGTATAACAAAAATATTTTTATAAAAAAAGATTCCTAAGTATTTTGACTAGAAAATATTGTGCAAAATTTCAAAAGAATTATTGAAAGAGCTTTTGAGAAAAATGTATGACAACTAAACAGACAGATGAACAGGAATTTATAGAAACCAAGCCAACTGAGATTCAGATTGGCTGGCTTAACTGGAGTTTAAATAAATTATTTCTTTAAAAAAGTTTAGTATTGATTAAATATTTAGTTTAGTGTTAATATGTATATTATACATTATTATGTATATGCATATGCAAACAATCAGTAAAATTCAAAAAATTAATGAATTAAATCAATTAAAATTGAGATCTCTTATATGAAAAAAATTACAATTTGAGGAGTAAAAGTCTTTTATATCAAATACAACAAATTTTTGCTGTTGTTTATTTTTAATGTTTTCAAACCAGTCAATAATATTTTGCATATTTTTCCATTGACAAAGGTCAAGCTTGCTTCGCACTTCCAAATTTATATTTGTCTATTTACTTATCCTACCTAATTCATTCTTTTAATAAGTCTCCCAATGAGATTATTTGCTTATGATCATTGAGGGAGATAAAACTGTTACTTCCATTGCTTATTTCCATTCGCTTTAAGGTAGCAGTGTTTTTCATTATTTGCTTGCCGTTCATTGTTTTAATATGTTTTAGTAATAGCATTGCTGAGAATTTTGTTATATTCGCTTTTGCGTAACCAGTTCATGTTCGAGGTTTTGTCTGCTGGTGTTACTGTTTTTTTCGATTGTTTAATTGGTTTTATATTATCTTTCATTGCTTTCTGTAGCCGGTTGCTGATTTTTCGAAATTTTAACTTTTAACTTCAGATTTTTAAGTTTTAACTAGTTCAAATAAGTCATTCTCAAATGGTATCAACTCTTTAACTCGTGGGGGACATAAAAACTTTTTAAACCGTATATCTTAGTATTTCAACATTTTCGTCTTTGTTTCTATCACTGTAACATATCAATTTCCATCTCATATATTTAACAACCCTCTCAATTTTCTCGATTAACTGTAGCTTATAATTTCGTTCTGATGGAATTGGTATGTTCTTTGTAGAGTAATTTATGTTTTCTATTTAGTTATGTTACTTCTCCATTTAGAAACTGAAAGTAAAAGCGATAAAAGCAGAGACAATTGAATCTTGAATTATTAATGACGATATTCTTTGATTTAGTTTATGATTATTTAACAATTTCCATTTTATTATACTGGTAACTTGAAAATTCGTCAACTTTTTCATAGAAACTTTGGATGATTGATGTCAAGATGTCGCTTATTGACAATTTTAAATCTTAGATTAATCTTTAATAATTTTCTTAATTCATTTCTTATCAATATTAATGTAAATGACTTTCAATTTGTTAATATAATCGTATGTGAACATATCACAAATGGCATAAAACCGTAAATATATTACGCTACCTCCAGTGACATAGGTTTAGGGTACAAAATGACTGACATTGATATTGGTAATATTGTACACTTACAAATAGTTTTTATTATTTTTACTGTTTCCGTAAAGGGGACAAGCACTAGATTTCAGTGAACTCAGTAACGTGGGAAACACTAAGTAAGTAAGTGAATGAGTGAGTGAGTGAGTGATTACGTAAATATTTATTTACAGATAACAATCAACATTTAAATGTTTTAAATGTACAAACTGATAATTTATAAATAAATTTAAACATAAAAAAAAAAAATAAAAAAGACAAAAAATTGGTGAAGGCACTCAATAAAGTAAAGCTAAACAAAGGAGTGACAGTTAAAAGAATAGCGAACATACAATAAGCATTTTTACATAATTTATACAAAACCTGTTTTTTGAAATACCCATTCCATAACTCCCATCCACAAAAATACCCACCTATAATACTGAGAAAAATGACTCTAAAAATAATTATTTTAACTAAATGACAGAACTGTTTCCTGTTAAGATACAGTTTAAATTAGGAAAACTGTCAAAAAAAGATTTTGCAAATTTCATCAACTGAACAATTCCACTGAACAATACTCTGATATTTAATTGAATACATACCAAAACATTAAGTTTTAGAAGCAGTGACTAAGGAAAAGTAATGACCAAAGCAATGACCAAAGCATTCCAAGGGTCACGATGAAACACATAGCTAACATTAAAAAAAACTGGGCAAGAGGGCTAGGGGTAGTCATAAAATAGGGAAATGGATAAATCAGCAGAAAATCAAGTAAATATACTAATGGCATGGAAGGAAATAATAAAATATAATTAAGGATCAATAGTTGTCAAGTTAACAATATTAGATAAACTTATAAAAAACAACCACGTAGAATAAGCAATCAATTACTTTTCAAAAAGTTATCAAAAACGACTTTTGAAAATAGAAATTAAAGGTTAGATCGTCATTTGCTTTTATTGCTGCTATATTTTAACCTAAATTTTTGGAAGTAATCATATTCAGATAGATGTTTGATCTTTCACCCAGCCTTAAAAAGAAAAAGGAAATACAGAAGATATTAATTATTATACAGAAAATAAACTCAGCAAAAAAAAAAAAAAAAAAAGTCTTTAAAAAAATTAGCTAACCAGATAACTACGGTAGCAATTAAAAGAAGTATATAGTTAAAAACAATCGCTGTTCCAGTTTTTCCTTTAACTAACTTATCTTTGGTTTAAATAAATTTACATAAAAATAATTAAACTTACTATCATCATCCAATTTTTTTGTTTCAATTTTATTTTGTGGAGGTTGGATAGGACCAGGTTTCTTCCCAATAAATTTAGCATAAGCTCTTTTGAGAAAGCCTTCTTCTTCATTGACATCTAATGGAAGATGGAGAAATGCTCCAAAACAAATCATTAAAAATGCTAGTATGATCAATAAAACAATGCATTTTTCCTTTCTTCTCATGCCAAACGCATTCACTTGAATACGCATTTTGAAATATAAACTTTTATGTTTCAGGTATCCATATTATAAAGTGGTTTATGATGTAAACTTTTGTTGCATGAGCGGATGTTGAATAAATGAAAGGAAAATACACGCTTTCAGCTTTAATTGTTTCTATTCTTGACAAATAACTTCGCAAAATCTGATTCTAACAAGAAATTTTCGGCGAGTTAGGTATTCAGGTAAACAATAATAAAATTCAAAATGAGTAAATTTCGAGTTATCAAATAAACATTTGATAATTGCCTTGTTCGTTATCAACCTTCAAATAGAAAGAGGTCGTAGAATTGGTTAAATATCTCCTCGGTCCCTCAGGGATCAATTTTGGGCCTTCTCTTACTTTTGCTCTATGGTAATGTCATGAAACAAATAATATACTGTGAATTGCTTCTCTATGTAAATGATGGAATAGAAAATGTTTTAAACAAAAATTTTTCCAACCTTTGTGAGTGATTGATAACAAACTAAGCGTATACTTCGGAGAATATAAGACTAAATGCATTCTTTTTTCATCAAACAAAAAAGATCCAATGAATTTTTATTATAGATGCGCATCCATTAAACAACAATATACCTGAGGTGTAAATTAAAACAAAGCTTGAGCGGAGAGGGAGTGGTTAAGGTGGTACACCTACAGAAAAATATTGATTCAAAAAAAAAATTTACGCCCAATATACGCATAATTATATTTACTTTTCAACGATGTATGATGTTTATAGGTTTTGAGTGTAAAAATATGGAAAAATCTCGTTTTTATTACCTGGTTGTCAAATTTCTTCCTTAGTAACACCTCAACAACAGGTTATCTACCTAACTATGGTCATAAAACAAGCCTAAAAACACTGCGCTCTCGTTTACTTTGGTTTTAAGGTTTGCAATGGAACTATTTGGACTCGCTGTCCAAAGAATGTATTTATTAGTAGACCTACCATTGAAATGGCTATTATCTCCGCAATACTACATTTTAATGATAGTGAAAATGGAATCAAAACAGTGTTGCACTACTTCAACTTGAGCGGGAAAGTAGCGATTGAGAATTTAGGACAATTTGAGATGTGCGAAACAAATTAGAAGAAAATCAACAGAACCAGTGATTAAGTGATAAACGATTAAGAGCTATAAAGAAGGGATATTTAGAAAAAGAAAATCAAGAAGAAAAGCAAGTTTCATATTTTTCTGTAGGATTTTAGATGAATTCATTTAAATTTGCAGTTACAGTTGTTTTATTGAGTTTTCTCGGTTTCTTAATTTCTGGACTTAATTTCAACATTTTGAACGGCAATACCTCAAGTTAGACAATAAGTGTTGACATCAAATTTTCAGGAGTCCTTCTTAACATCTATAAAAAAAAACTTGTCAGAGGTGATTGTCAGTTTACAAACTTATTGTTGAGATATTGATGATTCAATATTAAATTCCAACTTTACGCAAACAGAAAAACTATCTTTTTGGTCATAATTTTTTGAATAAATGAAGCTAAATTGAAAATACTCTATGTTGATTTAATTGATGCAAAGTGTATACAGCTAAAGTTTTAAGTTCTCATCAATACATCTGTAGGGAAAGCGTTTAGTTTTTTCTACAGTTTTCGGCCTAAATTAGAAGAAAATCTGGTTAAACGAGGCAAACTTTGTAAATTTTTATAGCTAAGCTATTTTTTTGGGTGTAATAAAAGAAGTTGTAACACTTTTGATAAGTTTACTAAACTCAATCAAAAAAAAAAAAATCTTTTCTTGGTGTACCACCTTAAAGTTAATTTTAAACTTAGATTTTTAAACCGGAAACAATCTTTTTTAGCACCAGCTTTAAAACTTTTTCTTTCAAACGCACAGATTCACTGCATTTTGACTTTGCATGCTGAGCCTTAACAAATCGCTTAAAAATAGTTTGAAAAGCGCACAAGTGCATAAGAATTTGCTTAAATTTGGATAACAATGCACACATAAGTACTGAACATAATAGAGCATTGAACAGGCCTGTTGGTATGAGAGTAAGTCAATGCGTTGCTACATATGCATTTAAATTTTGCAATAAACCCAATTTGAATTATATTTCCTGAAAACAGAAGAAATGGCAACAGCCATTTAAAGCTAGACACACCCTTTAGAAGATCAACCGTAAGTAATATTTGTTTTTCATCGAAAGGTCCTTATATGTAATAATCCTCCTAATGGAATGAAAAATATAACAAACTAAAACCTATTTAAACATAAAATTTCTTAACTCCCTGGATATAATAAGAAGACCTAATAGACTATAATGTTTCCTTTTTCACTTTGGCAGATGCTAAATTTAATTTTAGCAAATTTTTACCAAATCAACTAAAATATATTTCACTCATATCCAGGGGATTTTTCATCCTGTTTAAAACACTTTCTGTATTTTGTTGTTGTTGTGATGTTGCATAAAAGGACCACGATGAAAATATTTTTTTGGCAAACGTTTTTTGTGCCTATCCTTGCCATTTTTTGTGTTTGATAAAGTAAAGTTATACTTATTTTTTTATTTTTCTATTTTTTAATTGTATATTTTTTTATGGCAGAATAAAAACTAACCAACTAACTAACAGTAACAAAATCTAAAAATGGTGTCTTTGAAAAATAGTTCCCCCAAAATAACTTATACTATTTAATGGACTCGCCTCTAAAATTTATATTCAGCAGTGAATTAATGTTTTAACTTTCATATTCGTTGAAAAAATAATTTATAATAATTAATAATATTTGAGAATTTAGTGGCCTATCTGCCATGCCCAAAAATATATCAAGATGGCCAAATCGCCCAATATATTAGAAACAACATTACAAAAGTTTTGATATATTTGGAGCATAACTTCTTGAAAAAAGTCAGAATATGGTGGTCTTCAGAAACTTTCAAAATAGTGAAATTGTAAAAAGGTTTTCTTAGGAATTTTTAAATTTAGAATTAGTGCGTAATTTAGGATTTTGAGAATAATAGCATGGTTGAGTTTACATTCATTATAGCTAAAGCTAATGAATTGTAAGGCGTTTTCGCACATTGAAAGTCAATCCTAAGAGCTGACTATTTATTGAGTTATCCGATCGAGTAACTCGGAACAACAACAAGTAAACGAATGATCCGCTCCATTTCGTCGATCAAATTTTTCTTCGAGTTATCCGTAAGTATATCAAGTATATCAAAAAATTAATGTATTTTATTATTATGTAAAAGTGTCAGTTAGTAGTAGATAATACATTTCTAATTTTTACCTCGGTAGTTTTTCAACAAAATATACAAAGCCCATACACTTGATTAACATAAAAGTAAACATAAAAATTTAAAGAAAGTAAAAGAGAAATGTTTCGATTTCATTCACGTTTTTTGTAGCTGACACTTATTCTTCAAGAAGAAAACCCCTTGATTTTATTAAATCTATTTCTTCAACCGTTAGGTTATGCTGATTAGCGAGACTAAATCGAGATGGTTTGCGTATGTTGTTCCACATGGGTTTCTTTTCGACACAGTTTTTTAAGCAACAAAAGTAATATTGTCGCTTAATTGAAAACTTTTGTTTTAAAGGCATGTACAATGCCTCAACATTGATACAGATTTTTTCGATTGGCATCGTGCTATTGCATGATGTGCATTTTGCATCTCTTTTTATACTAGGTATTGAAATAATCCAATCTCTTCTTTTGATTACAAAAATCCTTTTCGTTACCTTGACTATATGTTGGTTCAGTTCCCTCACAATGAACTCTTTCCCCAAATAAGTTAACGCCTCTGGATATTAGCATTGCTTCTTGGATGTCATTTTAGCAGCATTTACAAGAACGATAAACTTTGGATAGATTTATTGTTGATATGAATGAACACTTATACTCTCGCGAGAAATGACTTCTTCGAATATCACACCATGACAACCATATATGTAAATATGTTCTACATTGCAAATCCCTCACTGCTGCGTAGGTATTTTGATTGTCTTTTGATGGATTTTCTGAAATGAAATTCATGGATTCTTCGCCAAAAACGTTTCCTATTCCTTTCCATAGTCCACCGGCTTCGTCTAACACCCAAACAGTGGGTTCAAATCTCTCCGTTTCACAAGCAGAATATTTTCGAAGAGCTGCGTTGAACAACTCCCAGCATATGGTTGTTGTCTCCGTAGACTCGTTTTCAGCCTCCATAATAAAAAATTAAACAATCCTGTTCAACAATGCAAAATAAACATGGCAACCTAATGTAACAAAACCAGGAAAACGTCTAAAAGTTCCATTACAGTAACAATACTCACTTGCAAGTGTTCCGATACTGTGTCTATTCATCTGCATTGCGAGGTTTAGTTGCGCCGAACTTGTTTTAAAAAATGAACTTTCACTATTCATTTTACGATCATTGATACGATAAATAAAAAACCTGTTTTTTTGACATGATACGAGTTCTTAACTCTGCTACAGCTTCAAAGCTATGTTCGAAACTTCTCGCATCACGCATTACTTCAGTCTTCAAATTCTGAACCTTTTGTTTTTCTAATACCGAATCTACAATTTTATCGATGTCATCAACAGATAAATTTGGGTCATCAATGGCGACAATAATTGACTGGGAGTAGTTATTTTTATTGTGTTTAAACTTCTCCTGTAATTTTTCTTTTCTAAACGGTGATGCTCTGGCCTCACAAGTGTGATAACCTAAATACATAAAAACAAAATATCGATATAAATTGATATAAAAAGTAAGGGTTTTATTTGCAGCTGTGATTTACAGTGGATTAATACCAAAGTAATCATTCTTAAATTAATTAGAATTTATATAAAAAGTTATATTTTAAATAGTGGATTCTTGGATTGGTATTATTGGGTTTAATCGCCTATCGAGCAAACTATTTATTATGAGTCAAACTTATCTTATAGTTTGTAACACAGCCAGTTGGTGTTTTTAATTTGGTTAAAATGGGACAATACGCAATATTCGAATGAATCAGAAAAAGTAAATATATAAATATTTATACCAATAATTTTTGTTCCACAATTTATTTGCACAAACGTGTATATTCTAGTTTACTTGAAAAAAAATTTTGAAAAATTCAAAAAATATTATGCTGAACATAAGTTCCAGTCCTCTTTTGGTTTCGCTTATTTTAGTCATAACTCTACATGTCGCATATACACCATGTTATATACAACTTTTTATGGTTATTCCCTTAACTTTTAGAAAAAACGATATTGCAGAAAATTTAAAGATGTATAGTAGCCTGAAACGAATAATTTTCAAAACTATTATCTTAACCTTCATTATTAAGTGGCTTTATTGTCTGAAAAAATTATTACTTAAAAAAAAATACAAGTGGATTAATAAAGAAAATTTTTATGGCCGGTAATGTTTTATATATCTATATGACATTGTGTCTCGCAATAATACTCAAAACAAGCTCGTTTATTTTAACCAAAAAAACCCATATGTATTGTCTAAGTTGTTGATTTATTAAAAAGAGTCCCCAGGACCAAAACAGAATATAAAAAATAAATCTGACTTTCGAGTATGGTGTATTACAAGATTGTTAAAATATTGATCAAAAAATAAATTTTAGATTTTTTTGATAAAATTGAATAAATTTTACTTACCAAAGTGAAGCACTTTGACGTTTAAATATTTATCATCTCCCAATATTTTTTGGCTTCACAAGGTATTAACGTGCTTTCTCCGTTACACAGTTTGCAATTTCGGGTGGATTGTTCTGCCGAAGGTAATAAACTATTCTTTTTGAAGTGGTATCGGTTCTTTTTGAAGTGGTATCGGTTCTTTTTGAAGTGGTATCGGTTCTTTTTATCATAAATTTTGAAATGTTGCAATTTAAGAAATCACAAATGTACGATCCCGAACAACTTGCAGAACGTCTTATATCTAGTACAAAGAAGTAAGAACATATATATTCCAATAAATAGTTGTTTTCGTGACAATAGATTTATTTTTGTAAGCCAACAGTGGATAAAACAACTATTTTGTAACGTTTTCTATCCTTTTCACTCACTCTCTCTCTCTCTTTCTCTGAGATAATCATTGAACATTTTCTAATCAAATTATAAAATTTATATCGTCGTTCTACATTAAATATTTTTATTTAAATTACATTAAAAATAAATTAAGTAGAATATGCTACATATGGAAAATAGCGATATTATTTATGATATTATTCTAACCTTTAAAACCTTTACGGTTAGAGGTAATCCAGGTATTCCGGGGTCTTCCATCTTTAATACTCCTAATTCTAAATATGGATCAAACTTTAATTCTTAAACTGCTAGACCATCAATATCAATTGGCAATTGAGAGACCCGATTTACATTGCCACAAATTTGCAGGAAATCTTCTTCTCTGAGGGTTTTCAACTTTTTTTGTGGTTTTTTCGTCTTTTTTCATTTTCTTTAGATACATCATCATCATCAACATTCTTTTGTTCTTCAACTTTATTGCTCTATAACGACAGGTGCTGACATTTCACATTGGCTTGCATTACTCACGAAACTTACATAATATTCCCAGATTATTATTGTAGCTGCAGACAATTAGAATTAGGTTTATTTGTGGAAGGCCACTTTCCACCAGCCGAATTTTTTGAGATGTTTCTTCGTTTTTTTCTCTTCATTTAAAAATTAAAATAATTAAAAATTGATTGTTAATTTGAGAAATTTATGTGAAATTATTTTATAATATCGCTATAAAGTATTATTTTTATTGGCAGCCATGCTGAATATTTTAAAAAATATTAGATTTAAGTTTTATCGCGAAAATGTACAATCTAAAGCCTTAAATATGAATAGTTATCAGCTGTCATTTCTATTTATCTGTATTATACCTTTCTGGTAAGAACAACAGGTAAGCAATCTGTTGTTTTCGTCAATTGCACAATCAATACAACTCTCCAAATAAATCAGTAAAACTTTAAATCTTTAGAAGAACGCCTAAAATAATAACAGTGTTGTTATTATCAATTATAACGTTATAATTACCAACAAATCTTGATTTCCCAAGTTGCATCAATCTAATCAAAATATTTCAAATACATATTTATACATAATGTATTGTTTCAAAAAACGAAAAATTAATACGGATTTTAAAGTTAACTAAACATGATATTATATCATATGGTGTCGGTCCGGAAAATTCCCAAAGGGAAAACTCCAACCCGATAAACCCACAATCACCAAATTCTTACCTGGAAAAGTCCCAAACGTAAAATTACCACCTGTTGAAGTTCAACTAAAACCAACTGGATTTCAAAGAGTATGTTGGTTGTACCAAAAAAGATAAAATTAAAAAACACAAACGAACAAACCATGACATAACAACAAATTATATGTTAATATTTTAATACATTTTTTTTGCTGTGAGAATAGAAGTGATCTGTTTTTTCTTAATTAAAAAAACAACCCGGCATTAATCATTTTATTGTACCTAAAATTCCAGTGAATGCAAACGCCTTAATTTGATTGAAATCCCGTGACAATATTAATATGATTGAAAAAATTCCAAACTCGAAATAACAAATTGTTACCGTTTCATCACTAAACTTCATGAACGACGTATTTCCATATTCTTTAATTATATACAACACATTTGGGTCAGGAGTGTCTACTTTATCCGGATGAGTTTTAAGTAGCCATTCCCTAAAAATATTTTAAATAGTTACTTGCCATTTTGCAGTTTTATAAAAGTGATAAACTTGTAACAAATATATATCTTGGAGAAACCAACACTACAAGTAAAAACTGACAAATATATGAGATATACGGATTCAGAGTCAGATATTCCTCTCTCGTAAATAAAGATTAAAATACATAATTTACAGTTCAAGTCGCTACTTAAACGAATATTAGCTGCTCATCATTTTTTTTCAAAGTTATTTTTCTGTCTATATTCAAAAAACCAATTTTGAGTGGATGCTGATATATCTGGTTGTGGCTGTTTTATCTGCATACATGTATTCGATTTGAAAAAGTACGGGCTAACCAGTATTTGTCATAATCCACGGTCGTGGTAACAAAAAAGGGGGAAGCCGTAATAGGTATTTGAATTTTTTCATATACAGTTCACACAATTTTAGAGAAAAACGACTTTCCTAAATTTCTCTGCGAGGGCTTCTCGGGAATATGCCTGAAGATTTTCTTCTGCAAATATTTAAATATTTTAAAAATAAAAAGTATCAAAGGGACCAAACTTTAGGTTTAAAGTTTAAAACACTTTTAATATTTTCTTGGTAATCAGCATCTATCGTCTTCATTTTGAAGTTAAATGTTTATATACATCCATTCTTCATAGTAAAATAAGTCTTTCTAGAAAGCCCCGTGCAAATAACACAAAATCAATCCAAAAATAGAAGGTTCTTGTTTCAGTGATTACACGGTTACAATCACAAACAATACACACAAAAATAGATAATTTTAAAAACATACTAAAAAAAAACAGCTGCCGATAAAAAAAATCAAAAAAATAACGTTTTTTAAAATCTTGGAATTTTCAATATTTTTCTGTATCACGCTTTTTTATTTTTATTTACATATAT
>JAUZNK010030315.1:0-18946 GCA_035046665.1 Euphysa ruthae
AACAGATCGGTAGGTGCTTTACAGATTTTGCATATATATATATATTTTTTTTTTTAAACACTGCACTAAGTTGTGTTTTAAATATCTCAATAGTTTAAACTTCTTTTTGTGATAGTTCAAAGAAAAAATTTCTGCTGAATTTAAATTTGCTATCGGAAAGATATGAAAATAAATATTATCATTAGTTTAGAAGCGTTGATAAGACATCTTAGATTCGTACTAAAATCTAAACTCAAATGACATTATTTGATTTATAGCCTCAATAGAAATCTCTTCAATTTGACCAAAAAGGTGAAAAATGGGTTTTTTTGTGTAAAGGTTACTTTTAAAACGGTATGTTTTTCAGAAAATGGTGGTTTTAAAGCTATATCTCAAAATATAATTTCAATAAATCTAAAATCTAAATTAATTATAAATATAAATTTCTCATATTAATTAAAGTTTAAATTTTTACTACACTAGCATCAATGAGATAGTAAGACTTTTTGTTCTCAAGCAACTCAGCATAAAACATAAATGTTATTAAATTTAATCAACTATTTCCACTTTAAGAATGTGCACCTCTTATAAACTAAATGTGTACATAACTTAAATTTACACATCCTGTAAACATAAAGATTTAACTAAATTTATTGATCTCTTTATGATGTCAAGCATTAATGTTACATTATTTTTTGCAAATACTATTTAAGAATTTAAAGCAAATCAGCTTTTTCATGATTAACACATTGATCAAACATTTAAATCTAAGAAAGCACATCTCATCAGCTATTCTTCATGGAAACTACCTGAATGAGACTTGCAATAACGTTTGTTACTGCACAACCTAGGTGAGCTAAAACTGAGACAAAAATTGTATTGGTTGAATATGTTTGTTTTTTGTGTTTAGCAAGGTATTCCACAGTGCTGCAGGCTTTTTCTGGTATTTTACTGTATATGCAGATTTCAAGTATATTTTCAAAATTTTCTATTTTGGCATGGTTAAAGGCGATTGCAATATTACCAGAACACCAGACCGGTTTCCCATCAGTCTTGTATGTTTGCCCGAATTTCGCTTTGGACAAGTACAAACAAGGCATCGAGGCTTCCATATACCAATAAATCTCTTAAAACAAAATGGTTTTTATTTGCGTGTTTGAATTTAATAATATTAAAATTATTTACTATTTAAAGTTTTACTATGTATTGCATAAGTTTAACAAAATAAAATTTTTCCCTTGTTTTTTTGTGAGGCCTGCAATACTAGGACAAGCCACAGAATTAGCCGCAGCAAAAGTTTATTTAAACTATATTTTCAGTTGCCATGTTAACCATATTGTCATATCTATCATCTAATATCTGCTTCGTCAAGCATAATAACCAATCTGTAGTTGTGGTGAGGATCCTAAACAGGCGTTGTTTGTGGAAGATGACATATGTGTGATATGTACAGTTGGGAGTGAGACAGATTCATGGAAATTGATCCAAGTTAGAGAAAAACGCTGACAGATATGATGTCTACAAGGTTAGGACACTCGAAATTTAAAAAAAAAGTACTTTTGCATGCAAGAGTTTGAAATGATGAGTGGGTTATAGAAGTTCAAGCAAGTCTATAAAACTTCAACGGTTTAGTGGCATATGGAGGGGTATATCAACATAGATGTTTTAAGTTTTTCAAAAACGTTAGCTCATCCATTTCTGGATGCCCAATCAACACCAATAGAAAAGACATATTTGAGATAATGTTTAAATGGTTGGAGACTGATTTCGATGTGGAATTAATGACGCTAAGTGAGCTGCATGTAAAAATGAAATAGTCTGGCGAAGAAAATGCTATATTTCATATATAAATCTGGTGGTATTATACTATACACTATTCTTTAATAGTTAATGATTGAAATTGATATTGCTATCAAATTTTTTGAAAAGTATTTTGAAAAATTAATTCTCTAACTTAGAATTAAATTTTGACTTCATAGATAAGTTTTACAATTTATTACAAAACTACTGATTTTCATAAATTTTTTTTTTCTTTTTTTTTTTTTTGAAAAGTAACTCATTCTTTTTATAACATGAATTTGATGAGTAATGTAAATTATAACAAAATTCAGTTGAATTTATTTGCTGTTTATTTTGTTTATTAATTGAGTATATTTACCGGACATAAATTTCTTAGGAAAAATGCTTTACATTGTACACTTTGAAAAGATATACTTTTAACTACTAAGCTGAAATTCAAATGCTGCATTTCTCAGCTTTGTATTGGGTATTGATTTCATTTATTATGCATTTCCTTTTCAAATAGTCTTTTTTTTTTTTTTTGCTTTATTTTTATACTTTATTTTACATTGCATTCTTAAGTGTAAATTTGCAAAAATCTGGCAGGTACTTAAAGATATCAGCTAAAATTAACAATATTATCAACTATTTTTCATCACTTTTCCACTAGAATTGGTTTGACAATGCAACCATGTATAGAATATATAGAATTGTACCCAGATAGCTCAGTTGGTAAGAAATCTGATTCCCAACCGTAAGGTTCGATGTTCAAATCCGGGTATCACCCCCTCGGCATATGGGTAACATTCAATTTGATTTGGTACAATAAGTTTGATTGTCTGGCAGAGCGGTTATTTACCATAGGCTCAAATTGGAACTGTGGATAAACATCTCTGAATAAGTTTGACTTTCGATGAATTTAAAAAAAAATATATGTATATTTATATGTATAAATATATGTATATTTATATGTATAAATATAATAATTCAAATCATATTATTGTTTAATTATGCCTTTTCCAATGTTAAGAAACAATTAGACTTAATTTATTAATTTATATGATAAAAATGCTTTTCTCTTTTGTGTGTAGTAAAAAAAGAAAGAAAAATAATATCAGTTAATTCAACAAACTCCGTTTTGTATGCTGGTTTGATTGAAAATTCCATCCAAAAACCCTATTCTAGTTTTTGAGTACTGAGCCTGAAAATGCCCAGATATTACCCAGAGTACAAAATTGGTCAAATTTGGTTTAAAAAAGATTTGTTTGATTGTTGTCAGAAAACTGATCTAATTTTATATTTATTCTAATGAAAATGTCTTTTTAGCTTTTTTCGATGTCAATATACAATGGAACAGATGATAGTGAGTTGCTGGAGTTAGCTGCAAACGCTGATTTATTAAATGGGGTAAGAGCTAGCTTAATGCAACTGATTATATGATTGTTGGTAGCTAGGCTTCCTGCTTTATCCGAGGAGTAAAATCTTTTGCCTTTGTGGAACATGTCAAATACAAGTTTGGTGTCTGGAGCAAACAATTCATTTTACTAGGTTTAGGTGAAAACTCTCTTAACATATGGTTTAACAATTAAATACCCAGTGCCAATATTATCTTAAAGAGGTTGGTGTTAGGAAAAGCACTCAGCTATAAAACTTTCCATAAAAAATTTTCGTCAAATAATTAGGCTGCTCTACTACAAATTAGCATGTAATAACTACAGTCTAGAGAAACTTTGGCCCCAGTTTTTTATTTCTTTTGGCAGGGTAGAAACCTTTTTATAAAACAAGGCTCACTATAATGCAAGGCTATTCAGACAATATCATAAACTTAGACACTTTGAAAAATTGTCTTGTTGTGGTTAAAAACCTTTTATTTAACTTATAATGTTGGTACACAGATCAAATATTTGTAATTCATTTTATATTTTAAGGTCTTGGGATCATTTGCTTTGACTGAGTTTGCGCACGGAAGCAATACAAAAGGAATGAAGACAACAGCTACTTTTGATACAAATACTCAGGTTCCTTTTTTGACAGTTTTTTGGGATTTATATTTTACCTAATTTTATAAAAATTGATCCAGTTTATTTGAATTATTTGTAATAATGAAAACTCAAGCTAACCAGTCTATAGAACATTTTAGTATATTAATTTATAATTAGTGGAGGCTCTCAGCAAAACTATTGAGAATTGGTATATATTTAGTAACACATTTAAGGAAATTTTTTTTAATGTTGGTGCAATTTTTTTTAAATTGACCAAAATTTTATTAAATCTCTTCCTTGTCAGCTATCTTTATTTTGCTTGACTTTTTACTAATCTAATTTTCCAATATTTTCTAATAATTGCTTTATTTAATAGGAATTTGTGTTACATACCCCTACTTTCGAAGATATGAAATGCTGGTCTGGTAACCTGGGAAACTTGGCAACACATTGCATTGTATATGCACAACTCTATACACCTGATGGAGGTAAACACGGATTGCATGCATTTGTTGTAAATGTTCGTGATAAAGAAATGAAGCCGCTTCCTGGCATTACATTGGGTGATATGGGACTGAAACCCGGATTAAATGGTGTGAGTAATGGGTAAGCACGACACAGCATAATTTCCAAGACAATTTTCTACTATTAATCTTTTGCACATTATATCGTTAACTGTTTTGAATTTTTATCTCATTTCTTGTGAAAAAAACCAAAGAGAAAATAAAGTGAATGTATTAATTTTCTTTAAAGTCTGTGTAATGATCGATCCAAATTTTAGAATGTCTACTTTTTCTGATGTTCATTTACTAACTTGAAATTAATCTGTATTCCTGATAGTTGAGATTATTAAATTTCTTGGGTATAAATTTAATTAATATTTATAAGTTGGATATATTTATTTTGCATTGTTTCTAATGACTTCCCAGAATTTTAAGAAAAGATTGCATTTCATGCTTTCTGTTTACTTAATTTACTGCTGAGATATTAAAACATAAGATTTATATTTATTTAGATGATGGTTAGAAAAAAGGTTTGTTAATTAACAAATCACTATATATTTTTGTAGATATTTGATCTTTGATAATCATCGTATACCCAGAAGTTATTTATTGAATAAAAATGGTGGTGTCACTCCTGAAGGAAAATATACCACCCGGATGAAAGATGGTAGAGCACGATTTGGTGCAGTTTTGGGAGCACTATCTGGCGGAAGGGTTGGTTTGACAGGTATAGCTACTAGCAACCTTATATGTGCAATGACAATTGCGATTCGATATTCAGCATGTCGGAAACAGTTTGGACCTACTGATGAGGGAGAAGTTCCTGTTCTAGAGTATGAAATGCAGGTATTGGTTTGGTTTAAAATAACAAAAAATAGAAGGTTTCAAACAATTCTTTTTTATGTTATACGAACGGTAATTGTAGGAATCTCATAATTTAGGCTGGTAGAATAAATTTTATCTTTTTTCTTATAAAAAAAAAATTATTAGTTTAATGTTGGTGGTATTTTATTTATACTCATCAATATTTTTTAGAAAGTAAAGAGTTGTTATAGAAAAAGAAATAATTTGACAAATATTTTGCTGGTTTGCACTGTAAGCTACTTCTTCAAATAAGATTAATTTTATCATTAAAGGAATGGTAATTTAGTAATTGTAAAATGTAATTGTTTGTTATGATTTTGATTAAAACAACGTCTTTTAGTCATGTTCCTAGTTAGTAATTTTTACTAGGTTGAAATATACCTGTTGAGGCGCACCAGCTTTTATTTCACCTCGGCTAGAATTTTGACAATTTAAAGGCTGTCGTTTAGAGATAGCGTAAAATCAGGTTGTTTGTGCTTTTATCATTTAGAATAAAGGTTGTAAAATTTTCCTTTAATCTCTATATACTTATTCAACTGTTTTATATATTTGAAGAAATATCAGGAATTTGAAAGGATGAAGTTTCGATTTCACTTTTCATTATGATATGAGTTGTAATTAATAGAGGTTATGCGTTTGAGTCACCAGGCAGGAATCCTGATTGAGATTTAGAAATCAAGCTATTAGAATTCATATTTTCAAATAAGCGATTATAGATAGTTATTGAGGTGTTTTTCCAAATTAGTCTTAATAACGTATAGTTCTTAACAATATTTTTAATTTTTTCATGGGAGGTGGGATATCCATAAGAACAGCTGTTTCGAAAGCATCTCTAAAGATTATTTGCAATGGAGTAGTTAAGGCCTCTTCAACAATTATTTATTAATTATTAAGCTTTCTAATTGCTCATTGGTGCTCTTTAAACACGGAGGTAAAACTTTATGATCAATTGTTCAACAAAATGTTCCGTTAGAAACCTCTTGCTAGACCTTTCTACTGTAGGGGCTGGGTTACTTTGCACAATTCTATTACATTTCATTCTTACTTTTGATATCAGTACCTGTATATAAGGATTAAAAATTTGACCATTTTCTGGGTCATGGTCTAGTAGCTGTCGTTTTAAATTTAATCAGTATGAATTTCACTAAAGATGTGAAATCATCAATGCCCTTGAAAAATAGGGTACAATTTGCCAAAAAAACTAATTTTGTTATCTAATAATTATGACATCACAATAAATCGTCAAATAGAGAAAAGTTTGTTAACTTAATTAAATATATGTTTTTGAATGAAAGTTTGCACAAAGTTGGATATCAGTAAAAAAAAATACTTTTAAATATCAAAAAATTTAAATTGTTTCACTTTTAGCTAATTCCAGTCTCTTTTGTAACAAGTATTTGGCTTGCAACATTTTAAACATTTTTAATTTTCGAAATGCAAAATTCTTTGATTTTACAATTATACAAAATTTTAATCCATTATCGTAATGGAATCAATAGTTATTAAAATTTTTCTTTCCTTGAGGTCAGTTCATGATATCATAATTACACTGGCACTAGTCTAATTTTTCAGTGAAGGAAAAATTAATTAAATTAAAGCAATAGAGAAAAATAGAAATTAAAAATGCCATATCTTTACATGCGTCTTTTGTCTTTTTTCATGAAATTAATAGTATTTTTCTCAAAATTTTGTGCCCTAGAATTATGTATAGTGCAAGAAAACTTTATTTCACCTTAGAATCCCTTTAAAACAATTTTATGTTGTAAAAAATAGCTTAGATGATTTTTCTGTAGTAATCAACTTCATAATATAATAAGGCAATATTGATTAAATCATGATTCACTAAATTTTACTTTTAAAAATTACTATGCACCTAGACATTTAAAAATTCAGTATTACTAATTAAGAATTGAGTTCCTATACTATGGAAACCATATAATCAATTTCTATGCAATTATGGGAAGAAAATTTTTTTTAATAAATTCAACTTGGTTTCTTGTAAAAACCTTCTAAAGGAAAAAAAACTTTGCACCTAAATATTTACAGATTTTGGATGTGCCTAAGTACTTGCATTTGTTTGTCTTTTTTTAGAAAAAAAAAAAACAAGCTGGCACCAGCTGAAAAAAAACGTAAAGCAGAAGATTTTAACTGTATTCATATTAAATTTCAAATTATGAAAAATATTTAAAAAAAAATTGTCAGACTATTTTGACTGCCTTCTTCTACTCATACCTCTATTTGTCATTAGTGAATATGACCATTAGCTAATCTTTTAAATTCAATCAGAAAAAGTTATTTACTTTTCTAACTGAATAGAATAGTTGGACATTGTTTTCATGTTATGAAAGTTATTTAAAGAGTTTCTGTGAATTTGATCAGACTATGATTAATATTTATGGCAATGAAATTGGCTTCAAGCATGGTATGGGTGTTACTGCTAGAGTTTTTTTTCATTAACTACAAGAGATATATTTTGGAGAAATTAAGAATCTGTTGCTCACCTAATGGGTTTTCTCACAGGGTGGCTTGGTGGTCTATCATGAATTGGATAATATTATTGTTAAAAGTTATATATTTGAATTGAAATATTCTGGTGAGAAAAATTTTGCTTTAAGCGCATAAGTATTCGCTATCAAGCGTGCTATTCTTCATCTTGTGATGTTGGTGATGAAAACGCCCATATACCAGCTCCCCTGTTTGCGGATATGGGAACGGCCTTTAGATATGGAGGTGACAAATATATGAGTTTACGAATACACTGAATAAGCGGTGCGGGACAAATTCACAGGTTGCCCTTTGATAAGGCATAGTAGCCAGAAGCCATCCTAAAAAGGTTACGTTGAAGAAACCCAGAAGTGTCTGAACGATAACCGTCGGCTCCCTGGTCAGAGCAACCTTCATCTGCAGAAATTCTATGACAATTTCTCCTGAATATCACCTGGCATGAGGACTGACGACCCTTGTTTTTATACAGCCAATTAAAGAATCAATTATGAATCAGTAACAAATCCTTATACTTCCAGAGGTGGGAGTCCCCAGGAGCGTTGCTGGAACCTTTCTTGATTGATCCTATCACAGGATTCCCTTAAACTTGAAAAAGAGGGGAAAGTCTGATAGTCAAGTACGGGTAAAAGTGACACCAAGAAAATTAATTTTTCCATGCAAACGCCCATTGCGTATCAGTGCCTTTAACATACAGACTTTTAAAGTGACCAAGGTTGGTAACAGCAAGAGAGATGTTGTTTTCAAAACAGAAGAGCTATGTAAAAATTCGTGAAATACTAGAAAAAAGATGGAAGCATAAAGAGGAAAGGAGGAACGAAATAAAAAATTACTTAGAAGCTTTAGAATACACACTGTACACCGGATCAGGGAGTCAGAACAAGCAACTTAAGCTGCATGCTATCCTTCATCGATTTTCAAAAAACCTTCGCCAAAGTTTACAGTGGTAAACTCGTGCTTATTGAGTACCAGAAAAGATGGTTGATCTAATTGCAGCAACATATTCTCGAACATGGGCCAAAGTCTGATGTTTTCAACACTCTTGCAGACATACTACAGGAAGATAGTCTAGCACCATTCCTTTTCATTGTTGTGCTGGATTATGCACTTCGCAGTGCTATAAACAGCAGAGAAGATCTTGGCTTTATATTGCAAAAATGAATTAGTTGACTTGTCCCAGCAAAAATAGTGACAGACTTTGACTTTGCAGATGGCATCACAATCATACCATACGCCATGGTGCGTGCAAATGTGTTACTTACAGAAGTTGAACGACAATGCAGGAGAATCGGACTTCAATTAAATGCAAAAAAATCACAGGTGATGTCATTCAACTTGAATAATGTAGAGGTGAAAACAATAGATGAGAAAGAGTTGCAGGTAGTTCAAGATTTTAAATTCTTGGGCGCCTGGATAGCATTATCAGAGAATGACATGAAAGTGAGAAAAGAACTGGCCTCGTTCACTGCATAAGATGAAGAAAATATGAAAATGAAATCTCAGTTGCACACTATGAAGACCTCTTTTTTTTTAACAGATGAATGTGTTCTGATATACGGTTTTGAATCATAGACACTATCAGTAAAAGATCAAAAAACCCTAGATGGTGTGTACACATGGATATTCAGAAGAATAGCTTTGAATGTATTTTGGGAAGTTCATATGACAAATACTGAACTCTATGACAGCCTCCCAAAGCTGACTGACAAGATAAAGCAAAGGCATGTGGGTCTTTCTGGGCATCGTCTATGACACCCAAAGCTTCCAGCAAGTAACTTGGCACCTTGGAGTTCAACACATGGTTGGCAAAATAGTGGACCAAAATTAACAATGCTCCTTAGCACCATAAAGAGAGATACAGGCCTCAACAATGTTGCTGAGGTGTGAGTACTGATAGAAGGTTGGGATGAGTGGTGGAAATCAATTCTTGCTTCTCAAGTTGGCGTTCTCGTATCATCATCATCATCATCATCATCACTCTTCATCATTGTTCTTTCAACATTATCTCAATAATACTTAAATTTCTTGATTAATTTGCTGAATTTTTGGCTTACTTTTAAAAAAAATTAAAAGCAAAATAGGTGGAGCAAATCTGGTTATGTGATCCAAATCTGAGTTGATTTGAAAGGCTTGTAAATAGCTTTGGAGTGTCCTGAAATCAATTAAAATTCATGAAGATTTAAAATTTTAAAATTATTTTATGTTCAACTTTTTATATTCATAAGAGTTCTATTTCCTCTTCAATTTTGCTTTTTTGACAAATTTCGATTTCCAAATTTGTATAAACCCATTTGTATAAACCCATTTGGCAATTTTTTTTTTAGGTATAAGTTTGTAACATTCTGTAGTTTGAAAATTTTAATTATCATATCCTTAATTACTGAAATAGTTGAGATTGCTATCAAAATATTTTTTGCCTATCATTTGAGAGGAAAAAATTAAATCCCCTGTAATATTTGAGTGAAATTTAGAAAATATTACTTATTATTTTATTGCCTGTTTAAATGATAGAGAAGTTAAATTGAAATAAGGTCAACCATTTGTAGCTTAAAATTTGTTGTCCTCTTCTTCCTTACAAATGATTAGATTAATGATTAGTTTAATGAATTCATAACTTCTGCAAACCTGGAGTTCTTGTTTTGAACAATGCATATACAATAAAATACATATACAATACAATACAATACAATAGATCACAAAGTTTTCTTTTTTGGACTTTATTTAAATAGCTTGTTCTTGTGATTCATTGCAAATTTAAGGAATTCCTAACTATGCTATATTCCTGTGGAGAGGATAAAAAATATCAAGGCATTTTTTACGTTGTTTAAAATTTTTAGCAGAGCAGTTGATAGCAAAAGTAGATTTTTAATAGCATTTTAGTATCATTTTAATCTAAGGTTGTTATTTTTAGCAATGGCGGCTTTTTCCTTATCTTGCGGCAACGTTTGTATGGAGAAATTTTGGTGTTTGGTTCAATACTGAGTTTATGCTTGTTACCCTGAAACGTATGTCTGGTGAAGAGCTGGACACTGATTATATGGTAACTTCTAGTTTCCTTCCTTACATGAAATTAAATTATGCTGTGAATTTATGATTCCTCCCAAGGTTTTAATATTATCTTATGTCAAAGGCGATACCAAATTTTATAGGTTTTTATTTTTGTTTATGATGGGGTAATATTTTGTAAAGTCCTTACTTCAAGACTTGCAAGAAATTTATCTTCTGTAGTTATGGTGTTTATATTACTATTTGTCATGTCGGAGGAAGTTGAGTTAAGATAATACTCCCTCTTTAATGCTGAAAAAGTAAGATTTTTTTGAAGTAATTAGCATTTACTGCATTTTAAGTTGTATATTAGAAGCTGTAAAAATTTAAAAAACAATATTTATTTTCATATGTGAGTTCAATCTCTCTATCTATGACTATTAATTGTTCAGTAGAGCTCAATTATTGTAAATATTTTTCTTGAATTTTGCAATAAGCACAGGTCAAATTATGAATTTTTTGCATTTGGTGCGTTGTGAAGATATTTTCTAGCTGAAATGAAAATCAGACAGCCTTTACATTTTTTTCTTTTTTTTTTAATACAAATACAAATTACAAAAAATCAAGACAAGATACTTAACATAGAAATTATAAACCTACTATTAAGGAGCTGCAAACAGACAAACTAAAATGAAAAATTGTAAAAAATAATATTGTTTAAGTATTATGTGGAGCCATGCATAATTTTATAAAAAGGGGATGTCAAATCTTTCAGACAATTTAATGGAAAAAAAAAAATACATTTCAGTATAGAACCATGTTATGAAAAGAACAAAGGACCTTATTCTGAGCTTGGCATTTTTCGCATGTTTTTATTTTATCTGCATTTTGGCTTTAGGAAGCACATGGAAAAGAATTGCATGCAATGAGTTGTTCAGCAAAACCAGTTGCTGCATGGATTGCCCAACAAGGTATACAAGAAGCAAGAGAAGCTTGTGGGGGCCATGGCTACTTAACTGGTGAGTGGTTAATAAATTCCTTTCTCCAGGAGAATAACTTTTGCGATTTGTTTTATTTTGATCATAACATAGCAGGTCACTTGTTTTATATCTTGTTTTTTGGACACACAGCCAAGAGGGTCCAATTAATTAACTTATATAAGTTAGTTTGTTTGTTTGTAATGCTTTTTTCAACTGCTCATTATTTTTTTCTGATTTTATTTATGAAGTTCTTGGACCGTAAGGTTAGAAAAAAGAAAAAACTTTTGGGCCTAAAATCAATATTTTTCAAGTTTTCTCGAAGTTTTTATATCTATAATTAATATTCCATTTCTATGACAGGATTGGTCATGAGTGGCATGTGATTGCATGTGCATGTGCTCACACGCTCCATATTTCAAAATGGGGTGTGGTCATCGCACGTTTGCACTTTTTAGAGTGATGTGGTGTCCAAGAGCATTTTATTGGGAACTTTTTCATTATGAAATTCTATATATGCGCAAATATTATGATATAAACTAATACTAAAGCTACAAACTCGCAAGAGAAATCACGTCCCTAGGTACAGTGGAAAGTTACAATAAGATTAATCTACTCAGTTATTTTATTTAGTATCTTTAACAGCTGACTTTTTTTATAACATTGCAATGTTTTTATATTATAATAGAACATGTGATCTCTAAATTGTCTGAATCATTTTATTCCTTTATATTTGACCAGGGCTGCAAATAAGAGTTAGTCAGTGGTCAATGTCCAATTTGATTAGTGGTTTGTCCGTTTCAAATCGTTCTTTCTTGGATATCATGTCTGAGAGACATGATATCCCCGCGAAGCACCCAAAGTGTAGTTCGGATTTTATGATTAAAATTGAGCAAAAGATCTAATACTGATTTCTCTCATCCTGACAGCTTTTCAAAGCGCATGTGCCAACTTTTCCATGTTCTTATTTTAACATAGGAGTCTAGGGAGAATAAATAAGCATGGTAAATTGTTTTGTTAAAATTTTAATGTTTTTATCACATTTACATAACCATCAGTTATGTTACCTTGAACAGGAACTTAAAAACGAAAGAGATAACATAAATCGTTACAATAAATGCACTGATATTTAATGTACTTTTTGACGGTGTGTGAGGGAGTATTAGATCTTTCTTTCGATTTTAATCATAAAATCTGAGGAATAAACTTTAGAAACGAGATGATCATGTAGAATGAGCTTAAAACAATGCTGTATCTGCTCTAGCTCTACCCATAATAATTTAACCCATCTAGACACAGTAGTAGCTGAAATCTCCTTGTGAAGTTTAAAATAACTGAATAAAAATTGATGAGAACCAGTTTCACTTCTCCATTCCTTGTATCTTAGTAAATATTCATCTAATGTTTTAACCAAACATAGTTTTTTGAAAAATATGCCTGAAAGGATGATTTTGTTAGAGATTTTCCTTTTCTCCACGATTTGATCAAATTTGAAAAAAAAAAGAATACACAGTTGTTAATCTTCACCATATATCATATATCTAGATAATGAATTTCATGGCATCTAGAATCAGAACATAATGACATAAGGACAACTAATTTTTGAGTTCAATCTTTATCTGTAAGAAGACAGACTTTGTATACGTATGTTCCAATACGATATTTACATTCCCATGTAAAACAATATTTTGATTTTGGAGGTCTCATATTAAAAACTCCACTTAAAAGCTTTATTACACTAAGATGTTTTCCTGCATCAAAACCATCTATTTTTTCATACTGGAAAGAAAAAGCAGATCTATGCTAGTTTATTGATCTGTATTCATGTTTTGGATCGTAAATATGCTTCTCCAATTGAAGATGAACTGCTACATTCTTTCTGGCTTTGCAAAAGGTTTGTAAACCCAGGAAAGTAGATTTTAACTCTAGCACATTTATGTGATTGCTGGGCTCCTGTAAAGACCATTTAACTTCTGTGGATATGCCCTGACAATGAACACCCATCCTTATGTGATGCATCCGACTGTATTATTACATCTTGGTTTAAACTGATCAGGGAGGTTTCTGAACATAGTTAAATATTGTTCAACCACCATTGGAGGTTTAATATTGAAGCCTAATTTAGTATAACTTCTGTTTCATAAGTCTTCCCAATCTCCAAATTTTGAATTTGCGCCTTTGTAAGAAACGAAAATGCAATGGCGCTGGTACTATTGTCACTGTCGTTGCAGACATTTGCCCTGTTAATTTTGACATCTCCCTGACAGTAGTTTTTTGTTATTTCTTGAGATATCTGCAAGATCTGATTATTTTTTCTTGTTTTTTGAAAGGCAGAGATATTGTCATCTCTGAACAATTTATAATCATGCCAAAAAATTTTAGTTCCTGTAATGGCTGTAAAATCAATTTCTTGGTATTGATTACATAACCCAGATTCTCTAACAGGTTCAGAGTGGTGTCCCTTGCCAAAAATGTTTCCTCTATTGAATACCCCAAGATTGTGAAATCGTCCAGGAAGACAATCAATCTTATCATTAACTTTCTCTAGAGGGATACAGGAACTTTCATTAATTTTTTAAAAGCCCTCGAAACTAGACATAGGCCAAAACATAAGCAAAGTATCTCGTAAAGGAAGCCTGCCCAGTGAAATTTGACATATTTTCTGGATTTTTGATGTAATGGAATGCAAAAATAAGCGTCCTTGAGATCCAGTTTGCACATATAATCTCCTTGGGACAAAATTACTTTCAAGAGGTGCAAACCCTCCATTTTGAAATGCTGATGTTTTACAAATCTCTTTAAAGATTTCAGATTTATAACTTGGCGGTTCCTTTATCCTTTTTTGTAACTAGAAATGTGTTGCTTAAAAATTGATTTTGACAAGGCTTTACCTTCCTTATGGCACCTTTGTTTAACATTTCCTGTATCTTTACATCTATCATTTGACTCTCTTTTAGGGTTAGAGTCTGTTTCTTTAAATGGTTTTGGACAGTTGTTGGTAAAATATTTATTTTGTAAACCTCTATCATTGAGAGTATGTTTGAATCCTGGGTCACTTTTTCCAAATTTTTAGGAAAAAAAATGTAATCTTCATGCCAATGGAAGGTTTTGAATTTGTTCTGAAAACAATTGCTTAACCAGATTCTGTACATTTGGATATCTGTCCAATATTAGTTGCTGAGATATCAGGTTTATTTAAAAAAAAAAAACGAAGCATTTATTACCTCTGTTGTAACCTCTTTTTTTGCTTCGTTTTCGCCACTGTTTTGCATAATGACCATCGTTTTTTCTTGAGAAATGAACCATGTTGTTGTGATAATGCCCTCGGCCCCAATTGGGTGGTTGAGGACTTCCTTGAAAGGTTTTTTGAAAAGTTTGGTTTTACCTTTTAAAAGCTGTTCAGCCATTGTCATTGATAAACAGAAATTCAACGTAAATATAATAGAGACACATACGACTAACCCAGTAGTATCATGGACTGTTTTAACCTTTTGACGATAAATATTCAGGCACAGTGCTATCTTCCAAGATTGTCTGTTCCAATTCTTTGTCTGAAATGTATTAATTAAAATGTACCTCAATATTTTTTCCATATTTTCTAATAATACTCTTGCAAATTTTGCTTTTTTAGAGCAAAAAATGACTAGAATCTACTGATTCTCATTTTCTTTTGGGTTTTCAGCTGTATTATCAGTCCTGGAACCATTATTTACAGAAACATCAGCTGAGTTTTCAGTCCTGAGTTTCCTTTTATTTGCATCGATGACATTTGATAAATTTTTGGCATTGTTTGTATCGGTTTCTTCGAATCTACTTGAATTCGATGTTTTCACTTTGGCGAGCAGGTTGAAATAAGAACGTGGAAAAATTGGCTCATGCGCTTTGATAAGCTGTCAGATTTGGAGAAATCAGTATTAGATCAGAGTGAGATTTTATGAAATAAAATCCCTTTGTTTACATTTTGATCTATAATTTACAACCATGTCACTTAAAAGGTAATATTTAAAATGTTAGCTATAATGATAGCAACTTAATTTAAAAAAATATAAACCATTATCTTTAACAGTAATAGAAAACATTGCTCAATAAGTTGAAAAAGATTATCACTTGAGCATTTTAATTTTACTAAAATATTTTAAATTTTTATTTGTTGATTACTATAAAAAGTTGAGATGCATATTTTTTCGTTTACTGCACTGTTAGGGGCAGGATAAAGGTGTGTTTATTTTGCTTAAAAAACAACTCATATGTTGATGAAAAATCAAAACAGTTTTTTTTCTTTAGTAAAATGCTGTAATAAATTATATTTGATCCGCAGATATGCCCCTCCCCTCAATTTATATTAGCGTCATAATCGTAACATGCAAAATTTTGCATTTTCATATCTCTGGTGAAAACAGTACTTCAAAAAATACCAGATAAAAAATACATGGAAAAACCTAAACGTGTTGTTCGACATTCTATTTATTGATATATTTTTTGTAAATACGATGACTTCTTTGAAAGGGAGAGTTAGGAGAAGATATAGCTATGGGGAATAAGAAAGAAACCACTTAACAACAAATGATTTAATAACAATATCTTATGTTAAAAAAACTTTCAAATAAAAATTAAAAAGAAATCATTTTCTTATGTATTTTTAAAAAATACGACGTCAGATGATTTGATAACAACTTCTTATATGGTTAGTTTATAAAAGTAATATATACAAATGATCATGGTAAATACGTTAAATTTTATTCTTGGCTCATTCCTGGTTCATCTGTTATTGTTGAAATATGTTCAAGATATTTTATAAAGAAATAATTGTCTTTAATCGCCTATTAAATAATTATTACACATTTTTAATAAGACAAAAGTTAAACCACAAATATAAATAATCTGCAGATTACCAACCAACTTGAAGTAATTAATATTTTTGCATAACAGTTAAAAGTAAAAAAAAGTCCTAGTTAGCTGTCTTAAAATTTAAACAGATAAATTAACTCATTCTGTGTGTCAGTAAAATTGCAAAAATACCCAAGCTTAAAATAGATATTTAGAAAATGAGTAGTTGTTATGTTAAATTAATTTTTTTGTAGTAAACAAATAGTTACATAGTAATATTGAAAAGCTAATAAAATTCACTACATGAAGATAAAATTGTTAAATCAGTATCATTGAGTCCTGGGCACTAAATTGTTGTTCAAACTTCATGATTTTTATTTTTCGCTAAAAAAAATTTTTTTTTTGGGAAAAATTTAATGAAAATATATTTAACAAATTTTTTATGCGTTTATGTAAGTAAGTCCTCATACTTGAATCTATTAGCTTTCTATTGATATATAGGTTGGTTATGTTTCATCAATAACAAGCTGATAACAGAAGCTAATAGTAACATCAGTAAAAATTCCAATGTCGCTCAAAAACGATAAAATTATCAATATAATATGTGTAGGTATAAACATTATAAATTCACACCAAATGGACAGCACTGATATGGTTATATTATAATATCAATGAAATATGGTTGCAAAAAGGCCTTTCTGTGATAAAAATAATTATTATATATATAGTTTTTTTTACATTTATAACGTCAAAAATTTCACATTGAAAATATTTTATTTGAATATTTATATTTACTGAAATAATATGTGTAAGTGTACCTAGCTGTTTTGATATTACGCGACAGACACATAAAACTACATATAAATCTTCCAATGGGCACAACATGCAAAATTATATCAATAATGTTTACGAAATAAAATGTAAAATATATAACAATAAATAAAGTTATCACCAAGCAGCATGGCTTATTTTTTGTGTGAAAACATTAAAAAACGATCTTTTTAATAAAGGTACACATTACAACTATCACATCTGAATTTTGTTCGCTTCTGTATAATTGCTATAAATGTGTTCAATTTGAACATCATGCCAAAGTAGGAATGTTTTGTTAAATTTTCAGTCCAGCAAACTCATTTACTACCAAACTATTTGATTTTGAATATTATCATTCAATAATTCAACGAAACAGTCTTTATATATACTAATGCTGCTACTACTACTAATGCTGCTACTCATACTGCTGCTGCTGCTACAAATAGTAATGCTGCTGCTAGTACTACTGCTTCTGCTAGTACTACTGCTTCTGCTAGTACTACTGCTGCTGCTAGTACTACTGCTGCTGCTTTTGCAGTAAGTTATGTTGTAATGGCGCAAATATAAATAGAGGGGAGGGCATATTTAGGGATCAAATATAATTACATTTATTTTAGCGCTTTTTCCTCAATCTATTAGTTATTCTTTAATCAAAATAAAGACACTTTTATCATACCCCTAACTTTAGCATCATTGCATGCCAAATTGCATATTATATTCTGTACCGAACTAGTTTATTTTTTTATAATGCGTACCAAATAACTTGCAATGTTGGCCTTCTCAATTACACTGTTTGTTCTTAATGTGATGGCTGCATTGATCTCAGAAGGATTTATGTCTAGAGTATTTTCGTTTTTATTTATTGAAAAAAGAAAAAAATCCTTTACCTTAGTTTTATAATTTTTCCATTTTCAAATATCATATTAGAAAGAGCAATTAAACTCTTTCTCCCTATTGTTTTGAAGAATAAGCCATTTTTAAGCCTTGGAAAAAAGATAAAACAGCATCATGTGTTGGTCTTCATTACCCAGGTTAAAAAATAAAAAATGGTAGACAGTCATAATTTGCAAGACAACTTGAAATCTTCGAGTTGACTAGTTTGTGCCCAGAGATATGAATATGTTGATATAGAGATAGTTTTTTACCGCGCCTAATATTAATATTATTGGTTCACAGAAGTTGTGAATTGCGAACCCTTGTTTCGATCGTTGATCCGTTCATCCGTTAAAGGATATATATATAATATAGTTGTCAAAATACTCCAAGACAAACCATGGAAAATTAAAGTGGAATGAAATATCTTATTTGATAATACAGTAATGCCTTGCTGTAGAGTTTATTTCAAGATAAATTTGAAGAGAAAAATGTGATCGTGCTGTAATTGATCAAAGAAATTCTGACGGTCCATTAGTCATTAAGAGCTTCTCTTTGATGTCTTATCAAATTAATGCGAGAAAAGTTTTCTAAAAAAACTATTGTTTTATTATACTGGCTCCTAATATGGTCATTCTAGGCCTAAAATAATATTTAAAAAAAATTATGTTGTTAAAGGACCATTGCTTGGGATTTTTTGACCCATGCTGCCATTTACTGAAAATTCTCATTTTCAAGGCCCAGTTTCTAAAACATTTGAATTTAATATTTTAATTTCAAAAATTTTTGTGTTTGTCAACTCAGGCATTAATAATTAAAGAAATAAAACGCATGTCATGAGTTAAAAGATTTTATTGAGCGA
>JAUZNK010030326.1:0-18946 GCA_035046665.1 Euphysa ruthae
TTAAAGACTTATTAGTATGACCCAAAATTTCTGGGGTTTATATTAGGGAATTTGAAGGGTGTGGAGAGAAATTTCATGGAGTAAAGTTGGTAGCAAGCAGAAGCATCAGCAATGAAATAAAGAAGGTAAAGATACCCGTAAGATTTAGGTGGAAATTTGAGCCTTTTTTTTGGCTAATGTATTCGATATAATGTGTGTGAAGAATCTTTAACGAAAGAACATATTTGTGTAGTCCAGGTAGTGCATACCTAAATCCCAACTTGGAATTGACTATTGCCAAACCTACTTCTAGTATCAAAGTAACTAGTTTTTCTCTGCTATAATTCCCTTGTTAGTCTACATGCTTATGGATCAAATTCTCATAATATCGGTAGTACTTTGACTTTTAAGAGTATTCAAGTTTTATATTCAAGGGTTAAAATAAGGTTTTTCTATGTGGTTTTGCATTTTCTCCTTTCCTTTTCCCTACCCAACACTGTCCACCATCCCTGTAACAAGGTTTAAAGTTCACGTTTTACACAATATTACAAAATAATCAACCATTTTTAATATTGTGCATGAAAATGCGTGGAAATGCGTGTGTAGTGTAGCAATATAATGCCGCAACACGGTGCAGTTTATGACGTTAACAGATATTCAAAGACATTGTTACAATTTAACTGAGAAGTTCAAAAGCATTGTTATAATTTAACTGAGAATTAGATTTTCGTATCATAGAAAAATAATCATTCAAATAATATTGATTTCACAAAATTTATTTTAGTAATAAGTAAACAGAAAGGAAGTTTTAAAAAAGTTTATTAGTTTCGTATATGATAAATATCCCACAAAAAGGCCTGTCTGGAGAGTTCCCCTAAGTTCCGTTAAGTTGGATCTTCATTTGAATGATTTGTTTTTGTTTTGATCATTGTCAGATACTTATAGGAATTTCACAATGCAATTTAATGTAAAATATCTACGGAAGAGTGGTAATAATGAGATGTCTGCAATTTTTCTATCAGAAATGAAAAAAATATTTTGTCAAGAAGTAAAAACAACAAATTTGATTGCTTTTAAAATTTTTCTTTACACAAATTCATGCCGGTTAGACCGTTATTTCAACCCTTGGTATTTACTTTAAAAAATTTTCCCATAACCACCGTGGTGGTTCTTAATACGTTTTTGTTTTATCATCTTCAATCGTTTTCATTGTCTGATTTTTACCCTTTAACAGTCCACTGTTTCTTGAGTTGTGGGTGCTTAATGTTCAAACATTTTTGAGGTAGTGGGTCATAAATATCCAATGATTTTTAAAAACAAATGTGTAATTTTATTATTTTCAAAAAACACTTTAATTTAGGATTTATCAGCAATATATGGTCATTATGTATACTCCAAAAAGTATTTTATTTAAAAATATAAAAAAATTCATGTTAGAAGACACTTAACTACGGTCTTTATGGAGAGTGCCAATGCAGTCTAAGCATAAGGACATTTCAGAGGAGTGATTGAAAAACATGTTTTCAGATGATTTTTCTGGCTGCTTTAACTAATTTGGTTTTGCATCAGAAAATAAATTTTCTAGAAACACCGTTCAAAAATCTTAAATATCATTTTATTTTACATATTCACAGTTTTTTTGGTGTTCTGCAAAACTATTCTTGCTAGACTTTTGTCACTTTAAACTTTTTGCCTATAATTTGGTCTCAATTTTTTCATTTCACAAATTATTTTTAAGGCTTTCGACAGTTCTTAAAATCATTTTTTTTTTTTTCTTTTTTTTTCTTTTTTCAGATATTCCCAAGAGTTTGATCAGATTTGACATCAAGCTCTTCTTTTCAAATTAAGACCCTGTGGAGTTGACAATATTCATATTACGTAGCTTTTTGTTTTTTAGCTAGAGGAAAAAGTGAAAGAGAAATCACTTGAGGCTTCAATTCCCGATCAAATTCTTTCAGAAATTCAGGAGAAAGACCAGGTAACATTTTCATAACCATTTGAGTGATTGCAGGAAAATATCTGTTGGGCCCTCTAAATGCTTGTGACTCCATTAGAACCTCCGAATATTTTTTTCTTGTGAGGATAACATCTCCAAAAATCAGAAATATTTATTTGATTTTTCCCAAAATTTTTAAAATTTATGCAAAACATTAAATATTGATATCAACCTGTCAATGCTTGTTTGTTAGTTTTTATATTTCTGGAAGTCACTTTAGCTTGTTAGATATATTGGACCATAGCGAGACGACATTGGCAGTTTTAGATTTTTGAAAAAAAATGTTGCGTTTTTTGATGCTGGACTCAAATATGCCCAAATACAGTCATTTTAGGCCTAAACATTTTTAAGATTTTCAAGTAATCTGTTTATTAATTTTTAAAGTCAAAGAACTATAAAGGGAATGAGCAAGGGAATCTTTTGAGGGAATGACCATAAGCCACTTGCTGTCCAGGACCTAATTCTAATTCATGTCCCAAAAATCGCTTTTCTCAAAAACCCCGATTATGATGAAACATTTTAAAAACAAAATTTTTGAAATTCTATTGAAACCATTTTTTTTTTTATTATTATTTTTTATTTTCAAGAGAAGTATTTTCAAGAGACCATAGAAGACATTTTTTACTACCTATTGCTATCTGCCAAAACTTCTAATTTCTTGGATTCTATTTTCTTTTGGATTCTTTTCAATGTTGTTTTTTGGCCTGAAATCTTTAATTTTTCATAAATGGTTTGAGTTTGGGGATTTCTGTTATGATAAAAATATTTCTGGTAAGGCATGTCCAAATTTTTGCATTTTTAGAGTTTTCTGAAAAATTATCTTTAATTTGTTGGCAGGGGTTTAGTTCATTGATAATTTGGTATTTTGAGCATAAGTCATCTTATGAGACCTCAATATAAACAGTATACTTATGTAACCCTTGGTAAAAAATCCAAAGTCTTCATTGATGAATATGTATACAATTTTGTAACTAATAAGTGCTTTAAATTGATAAGCATAAAAAAGCAAGTTTTAATTATTTTCGCTGGTTTTGAAGGAAAATGAGAAACTTCGTTTGCAATTACTTGAATTTCAAACACAAATGGCTCTAATGCGATCGGAAGTCACAAACATGAAATCCGAGTATGACGAGCAATCAGAGCGGTTGGTTCAGGAGCGTGGTACTGTGCTAAGTTGTGTGTATGAGCAAGAAAATCTTACCCGTCAGTTACATCTGTTGCACGAAGCCAATAAAAAACTACATGACACAAATGATGATCTCCGATCTGCGCTAGAGGTAATTCATAATATTTAGATAGACACTTTAAATGAATTACCTATAGGAATTTTATTGAATAAAATCCCCCAATAAGCATTGCAAGGGTCAAATCCAATATAATATTTAATTTTTAGTCAGTGAATTTGTGTTGGATTCTTGAGTCAGGGAATAATTATAAAATAATTAATCAATGATTTATTTTGCATTCATTGGATACTCGTGAGATGATAAAAATATTGGCCAAACCCTTTATAAACTTTTTTTTTTTTTTTTTTTTTTTTTTTTAATTTTAAGAGGTTTTTTGGCAAGAAAATATCAGGTCATGGGTCTTCTTGGCCAGTGGTGATGAGGGGTTATCTTAAAGGTTTTCACTCAATTGTGAAATGCTTTCCGATTAAATTTAAATTTTTTAAATAGATTAGCATTAAGAATAAAAAAATAAAAACTGAAAAAGAAATAGGTTTTCACTTTTGTTATGCACTTTCAGTCTCAGCGAAGTAGCTTCAATGAATCTATGTTGATGTCGCCTTTAAAACGTGCAACAAGTCTTGGCTTCTCTAGGCAAATTAAACCCAATCTTCACAGTTCATTTCGTAGCGATCCTGGACCCGGGATAGACGTTGGTGGAAACCATGATTTTGATGATACTGATGTAGATGATTTATCAGGACGTTCAATCATACCTCTAGATGATGAAGTTAATGAAGAATCATTAATGACAGAATTAATGGAAGCTGACGATCAAGTGGTAATTTTTTCTATTCTTTTTTTTATATATAGTTTTTATTAAATCCCTTCATATAAACTTGACTAGTTTATTCTCTATCCTTTTCTGTAGATGGTTTTTCTTGGATGTCTTTCATTAATTTCCATTATTGGTTCTTAGTTTAAGTTCCTCATTTATTCAAAGGGTTTTTATGTACTGGTAATAAACTTTTATATCTACGCACTTATTTATATCAACGTACTTATTGGCTCTTTCCTGAAACAGTGAAAATTTATTAATAAATTTAATTTAAAATAGTCTGAAGTGGTAATTTTTACTCTGGATGCTGTATAAATTTTTCCCTAAAAACATATTATTGTCTACACAACAAAATTTTCTTATTACCCCATCCCTGATTTGCTGATTGTCCTCTGAGTGTTAGTACATTATTTAAGGGGAAAAAATTTTTTTTTTATCCTATATTCCCTCATTTATTTTATTAATATTCTTCTCGTGGAAATTTATTGGGTTATAATTTTATTTCATGTTGGTGATTGGAAAAATATTTTAATATACCTCACATATCTATTCTTGGCTCACTGAAAGAAACTCGGAAAGGAGCTTTAAATTCCACTTGTGTATGTCTATGTGTGTGTCTGTGCCCCTGTTTTCATATTGCTATGAATATATAAACGATGAATGATATATCATCGACATTCAAAAAATCATTTTATTGGTACTGGTTCAAACTGGCTAATGTAAAGCAATCGAATCATTTTATAGTATTTTTTATTTAAAATTCGTTATAACAATCATTTTCTCTCATTCCTTATGAATTAAAAAAATAAAAAAATTTACAATTTTTTCAATCTTGTGTACCCCAAAATTATATTGCAGATATTTATTAGATTTATTTTTTTATTATTATCATTTTTTTTTTTTTTTTTTCTTTTTTTTTTTTTTTTTTTTCATTATTACATTAAATCTACAAGATCTTACTTGACATTCAGTTTCTAGTCGAATTCAGAAAACTTAAAATGCTCTTTAGTGATAAAATATATAGTCATATTTTCAAGATCTTTAAAAATGCAATGAATAACATCCAAATTAAGATAAATTCAAACAAAATCTCTAATGATAGATCATTAGAAGTTTAAAGGTTTTTCTAGCAGAGTCAAGAACATTTGTTCACCAGAATTGATCTTGAAGTCAAAATCGATATTTTCTAGAAGATTTAGTGTTTCTGCTAATTAACCCTTTCCAAGTTTAAGACTTAAAAAAATTTTAGGCTATAATTCTTCTCTGGCAACCGGATATATACACAATTATGCTAAAAATAATCTTGAGTTGTTATAAAACGAAAGATAAAGTAATTTTTTTATAACAAAATAGGAAAAAAATGAATCATACAATTTCTTTTTTAAAGAATCGTTCATGAACTTTTTATGATTAGGTGTGTTGATTATAAAAAAGAAAATAAATTGAGTATATTCCTATCCAACTCTTATAACCAATCTAATGAATCTGTTTAAGATTTTCTCAATTAAGCGGTTGTTAGCTTGGTATTTTGATTCTTGCTAGCAATGTTTTTTTAGCTATATTTTAAAATAATGCAAAACAACATCTATCTTTAAAAAATACTGTTAAGCTAACACCGACAATATCACATTAAGTCGTCATCAACCTTCAACCCCGTGTGGTTTTCTAACAGATTTTAGAATTGATCTTAACTATTTATCTATGAACGTAATTTATTAATCCTACTAAGACATTTCATAGAGGAAGTGTCTTAAATCTATTTAATAAAATTACAAAAGTATACTTTATACCATTATAATTCAATTGGAGATATCTTTTAAAGTATAGAGGCATTGAAAGGAAAATCTTTCCTTTATAATGTACTATTTTGCTTAACTATTTTATATTTAAAATAACTCTTCTCTCTATTCGATTTTTTTGAAATAGAATATCTTATTTTTAATCTTATTTATTGATTCTATTTTGTCCTTGATTTTTTGTTCTTACAGTTTTAAAATAGGGCAAATTTGAGGAATTGTTTTTACATTATTTCTCACTCTCATTGGTATGATATGTGTGTTATGTACAGGAGAATGGTTCTATGTATGTCGGTCGAAAACCAAGTCGAAGTGTAAGCAATTCAGTATCTTCTACACCACAGCAACATTCAGATCGTGAACATTTCGTAAATCAACTACAAATACTCTGCGACACGAATAGGAGGCTTGGGGAGAGCAACGACGAATTACGCCAAGCTCTTGGGGTAAGAGTGTATGTTTTTATTGTTGGATATAAGACTGAAAGGAAATTAAACAACTCATGATGTGCAATGGTTTCACTCTCCCTCTTATTATTTTTTTTTTTTTTCGATATTTGATTTCAGATTAAGTCCTTCTTCAAATAAATAATGGTCGGAATTTTATTGAAATAATATATTAGGATTTCATAATATTACAATTATATGGAAATTAAAAGTTTAAATTTACATTGATCTCCCTGAAATTCTAAGTGAGCAAGCATCATAGTATTGAAGGTATTTGAAAGCTTTGGTTAATATTTATGTAAAGATATTACAGAGGTATTAAAAAGATTTTTTTTTTTTTTTATTCACGTAAGAAATATGAATTAGTGAGCAGGTTGTCTATTCGAAATAACGGTTACAAGGATTTATTAAAATAGAAGAAAAAATCGCTGTTAATTCAAGGTAAGTATTATAAGTGAAATATTAAAACTTATATAAAAAATTTCGTTTTATTATAACACTGTTTCCAACATAAAACAATCTCAGGATTATTTTAGAGACCAACATTAAAAGTCGGGTCAGCGATTAAAAACAAAGATGGCTGCAACTTCCAGAAAGTTGTGTATAAAATTATTTTAAAAGAATAAAAAATTTAAGCTATAATTACGATGAAGTTTTAGACCTAAATGTTTGATACAGAGAGCTCAATCTTAATTTAAAAAAAAAAAAATTTTTTTTCTTATAGCTGCTCTCCGAACAATTACTTCCACCTGTTTCTAAAAGAACTCCACCTGTAGGTTGTCAGTCAGCACCTAATACTCCAATCAGGTCAAGAGATTCACTCTCAAAAAGTTCACTCTGTGATTTAGAGAGACCTCGCACCACAAGCTCCCCAAGAAAAAGATTACTTTCCTTAGGAGGTTATCATTCAGTAAGTTCGCTATTCTGTCTTGCCTTGCTAGTCTGTAAAAAAAAAAACTAAATAAAATTTTTTTACCTGTTTTACCAGAATGTATAATTTTCATTTTGATGTCGGGGCTTCATTTTTTATATAGTCTTGTTGATAAAAGACCAGAATTGTAATTGTATTTTGCTCTAACAGCCTGGTAGATGTTATTTTGTAAAATTTGTTAATATAAATTTAAATTTTGTTAAATTAAGCAAAAAAAAAAAACAAAATAAAGCTGCTCATTAACGGTTGGTAATAACTAATAACTAAGGTCATTAAATTATAAATAAAACTTAACCTTAATTATTTTAAATAAATTAACTTAAAATGTAAAAATTTTAGTCATCATTATCAAATTATACAACAGATGTTGACAGTTCGGTTTTAAATGAAGATAATGTGACCAAGTGTCAGAGTACAATAAATAGTAGTGGAACTCAGGATATATCGACAGATATTGATTCTACTACATTCAACGATGATATCACATGTGTTGAAACTACTGTATGTAATGAACAATCAACAGTATTCTCCTCGTGTGGCTGTGGTAAGATTGTTATGGAGAAAGATATGACAATGTGTGAAGATTGCACTAATGTTGAAACTGAACTTTCCGAATCATCGTTATTAACAACGGATCCAAGTGTCACAATTTACGGTAATAATACGACTTTAATTAGTGAGGCGTGCACGTGTTGTCAATCAATTAAATGCGATATTTGTACCCAAGTAGACAGTAACGTCAGTATGATGCAAAGTACGGGAAACATATCACTGGCGCCAGCAAAACAAAAGGTAGCCGTTAAATGTGACGTTGCCTTACAGTGTGATTTGGAGCAAATATTTAGCGAGTCTATAATAAGCGAGTTTGATAAAACGAATAACCAAACACACATATGTGACGATGAGGAACTTAAGACAGATAACCCTCATGAGAAAACAACACAAATAACAGAGTTTCAATTCGTCCACGAAATGGAAGAAACAATCCACGAATCGACAATTGATGAAACACAACTAAGCATGAGCATGGAGCACATGTTTGAAGCGTTAGCCAAAGAACACCCTCCTGATGAGCGTAATTTATGCTTGATGTGTAACACAGAAATACACAAAAAGCGCACCAATGGTGTTCCTGTGTGCATGTGTAATACGAATAATAACAACACGTTGTTAAATGATATCAATCTGTCTATTAATCAGGTGCCAGAGTCTACTATACTCACTGATTCAGACGATGACAGTAATAATTATAGTGAACAAGAATCAGGTGGTGTTGATATGAGTCAGGTTAAGCGTGGCAACCCCATTGGAGGAGAGAGTTATCAGGTTTCGTTTTATTTTTTTATTTATAATTTATAACCGGAACACTTTTAATTTGTTGTGGCAAACTTTTTCGCTCATAATCTTTCGAAATGCTTCAATTTTACGAAGTATAAAAAAAAATATAAATAAAATAAATATAGGCATTGAATGCATAAATATCGCAAACATCAATGATGACGCAATGGTCCATTAATTAATGATTCACTGCATAAATCATCGCTAATTCTAAAAAAAAAGTTTTACACGCAAAAGTTAGTGATAAAAAAAATTGCAATGTTTTCAGAAAAATTTTTGCTTTAGATCTACGAATACTTTCACGTTATTCGAGATAGGAAGAACTCGTAAAATAGGTTCTTAAAAATCATATACATTTATTTTCAAAAAAGTGATGCTTTTTTTATTCTTATTTCACCAAAATTATACTTTCGTATGGTAATTATGTTTGCAAAAGCCATCCTTAGCTGAAAATTTAGAATAGGGACGTTTCTCTAAACGGAAGTTTCTCATTCGCGATTATAAAACTTACGACATCAAGCCATTTTTACCTTGGCAAAGTACTAAAATACGATAATCTGTACCATTTTGACTTACATAGGACGCGACTTACGAAACTGATTATGTATGGCAAGCGAGTAATCGAGATTCAAACATTTTTGGACGTACAATGTCAAACGAATATTCGTGGTTGAACAGCTATTCTTCTTCGGTCATGCGTAACATCGATATGGAGGTACCCTTTTACATCTTTAAAACCTACTGATACTCACAGTATATAAAATCTCCACTAAGTGGTGGCTAAACAAAACCGAGTTTACTAAAACAACTAACGTATAACTTTAAAACAAGACTGAGTTAACTTTTACGGATTTCTGTTCCAACCTGGTTCATTCTTCATCGTTTTAAAAAAGTAATACTATTCAAAAATCACCCTATAAACTAAAAGTGCGTTTTTTTTGCTGAAGTAGCAATTAAATATATAACCATATATAACATTTAAATTGGTGGAAAACATTTCATAATAGAAAATTCAGTTATATGCATCACTTGAAAATTATAGTTCTTTGGAAAAACAGTAACAAAACCAACGTTAATTTCATAAAATCTCCAAAATAATCAGTATATGGTCCAAAATTCTCAGCTATTCCAAAAAAATCAACGTTCAATTCCAAATTATGCTTCACTTAGGGCACAAGCTTTATGGAAGTTGCGCTGAAACTAACTTCAGCCAACATTTGAATGCCGAAAAACTAGTTTCTAAGAAAAACTAAGTTTCTAAGAAATCTTCATTTTCTGGCTGAAAATATTAAACTTAACTCAGATTAAACAATAAAGGAAAGAAATTTTTATCAAAAATTTCTACACTAACTCAAAAAGTTTAATGTTTCACTCGTTTATTTTAATTATTACTAAGATTTCGCTAAACATTAAAAGAAAAAATTGGTAAATTTCAAAGCTCAAGGTAAAAGCCGTTATTTATAATGTTACCCACATTTTAGCAGGTCCTGTCTGTCCAATTAATTTCCCTGCGCAGATAAACCGGTATTTAAAGAGGTTGTAAATTTAAAAGATATTAATTTTAACGACGTATATAATAGTAATTTAGTAAAAATAACGATTTTTACCAAAATAGTTATTTCATTTTGTACTTTGAGCTGAAAATGTGTTTAATAGTTAAGGTTCCATTTTAAGCGGCGAAAATTAAAATAATCTCATGTGACTTTGGGCATAGCATTATCTAAATACAAATCTGCTAACCCAACTTGCAACTCGAAATATAATAAAAGTATATAAGAGTGTTTTTTTTTTTTTTCCGAGAAGTATGCTCAAAATTACTTTTGTTGAAGCAACTTTAGGAATAGTGATAATTTGATACTTATTTTACTACTTGGAGCATGCGCATTAAAAAAAAATTATTGGAGCCGAAGTTTTAAGTTAAGAGAATTGTTTACTGAAGTTTGTTTACTTGTTAATAACACACCTGCACGATAATCGAGACAATAGGATGGCGTTTTAATAAATACACTTTTAAATTAGATTTTAAGAAACTTCTCTTTTGGTCATCACACATAAAAAAAAAATGATCTGTTTGGTCACGTGGTTAACTTCTTATAAACAAAAAAGAATTTCATTTAACTGATATTTTTAGCTGAGCATGTACGCTCGACGCCAACCCGATGAAGATCATGATGAATACGACATGCCCGACGAAGAATTAGCACGCCTTGTCGACCAAACAAACGACGATGACGATTTTTCGGTCAGCGTTAGTGAAGAACCAATAACTGTTGAAGAGAAGTATTTAGAACCACGTTTACTTACAACTGGAGGGCAGAAACTTGAATCTAGTGTCGGCGAAAGAGGATTGGGTGTTGGTGCCGATGCTGATGCATCATCTGATGGCTTTTCGTTACCAGAGACAGAATTAGGTGCACCTGAAAAACTGTTCAAACTAGTACTGGCAGGCAATGCAGCTGTAGGCAAATCAAGCTTCATTATACGCCTATGTAAAAACAAATTTTTTTCTGCTCTGAACTCTACACTTGGTAAGTTTCTATTTAAAAAAAGTTATTAACAGACTATTGAATCTATCCTTTAACTTGTACGCTATACCTGTACATCATGTTTCCTCGCATTTCCTTAACTGTAAAATGTAGTGTATTCTATAACATGGAAATTAGTCATGTAAATTATAAAATACACTAAAAGAAAGTCTTTATTTTTTCACAAACAGTTATTTCACCGAACCCAGTGATAGCATGTCTTCATAGAGTTTTAATTTGGTCCTCGTATTGAACTAGTTTCTCACTTCGGAACCTTTGGAATTAATGAGTAAAAAATTTTTTGCAGGTTTATATGTTATATATTTAAATTTTAGGTGTCGACTTTCAAATGAAGACAATGAAGGTAGATGGGACTACTGTTGCGCTTCAACTGTGGGACACTGCAGGTCAGGAGCGGTTTAGAAGTATAGCAAAAAGTTATTTCCGAAAAGTTGATGGTGTTGTTCTGATGTATGATGTCACATGTGAGAACTCATTTATCGATGTACGTGAGTGGATGGTGTCTATTGAAGAGAGTTCATCTAGAAAGGTACCGTCATTATGTTACACTACTCTGTTTTTATGGTGGAGGCGTTTACTTCAGTTTTTATAGTTTTAGGCTGTATTTATGACCGAACCCCTACTTGAGGTTGAAAGTCGTGTAGTTTTACTATTTTGAAAATTTATTTTGCCTCATTCTCACCTTATTAGTTTTGCTGTCATATGCTGCCGTTTCTAGATCAATTGCATTGCTTTGCTACGGTGAAATTAAAATGGGTTTTAAATTCTATATTTCTTTAGGTTCCTGTAATAATATGTGGAAATAAAACTGACTTACGTCGTGAATGCCGTCGAAAAGGAATGCCAGTCGTCAAACGTTCTGAAGGAGAGAAACTTGCGGCAGAATATAGTGCATTGTTCATCGAGACGAGCGCTAAAGATGGTACCAACGTAGCAAATACTTGCATTGAATTAGCGAGGTGAGGCGTTAAAATATAACTAAAAAATCTTACTTTTTATGCTGTCACTTCTACATTGATGTGTAGCACCGAATTGTTTCGTTAATCTTTATCCCTTTAATCAGTTTTATAGATAATCTGCCTCCCGTTTGGTTTAAAAGGTGTGTTAAAATGTGTTTTAAAACTTCTGAATTTTACAGAAAATAAAAGATCCATACAATTTTAGTGATGCTTTTTGGAATTTATTTATTTATTTATTTTTCAACAATTAGCGCCTTTGACGAGAATCATTTGACAATAAAAAAATATATATATATATATATTCACATCTTCGAAAATTAAGTAAATATCTTGTCGGTTTAGACAACTCCAAAAGAACGATCTCCAGAATGGAAGTCCTGCCAGCGGCTTAAAACTTGGAAACGGAACCAAAAAAGAAGCTCCTAAAAAAGCTGGTTGTTGTCGATAATTTATTTATGATGACCCCATAGAACAAATGACGACCCTAACGCGGTCATAAACATCCGTGGACGCTTTCTTGAAGTGAAGTATATGCCGAAATATTGAATAAAAGGATCAACAAATCATAATTATAAAAGTACATTCAAAGTACAAGATGCGGAAATTGTAAGATTGAAATAAAAATATAAAAAACATTTGAAATTGCCATAAAACATTTTATAAAAACTGTCTGTTAATATTGTACATAATTTTTTCTTATGGTATATAATAAATTTTGATTATTCTTATGTATTTTTGAAAAACAATTTCATAAAACTGGTTTTTCCTTTATTTAATTAATTAACTTTTGGAAGAAAGTGTTTAAAATCACAAATTATTTTCAATGTTGTATATGCTATATCTGTTTTTTTATTTTTAACATGTTTTGACGGGATGATCAAGTGTCAGAAAGTGTCGTCTTTTTATATATTTAATAGGTTTGCCTTTGGGGGCTTCACTACACTGGCTGGCAACCTTTCTCTAGAACTAATAGTCATACAGATGTCGATACCTACAACTTAACCATGTCTCTAACTCGTCTTCCTGATCGTGACTACGAGAAACCTTCTTTTCCGTTCATCAAACCCTGGCATTTGTCTCTAGTCTTTTAGGAAATTCTGACCATGCACTGGTTAAAGTTGACGTCAACTTCAACATCACTTCTTCCCATGCGCTACCTATCCATAGGAAATTGTTTTCCTATCACTATGAAGTCTGAGACAGCTTTTGTGATATACTCCGTAATATTTCATTGATACGGAGGAAATCATTTCTTGGTTTCATGTTGGGTTCGAAACCTATATTCCTTTTCGAAAGTATTAAGTGAAACCACATTCGAGCCTATGGTTATCCCGGCCGCAATTACTTCATTGCAACCGTTATTTTCATCAGCGCACTCGCTGTGCTGAGAAAACGTCTTTTTAGCAGAGGCCGCAATAACTGTAAAAAAGTCATTGAGGAGGCTAAAACGCTCTTTCCAAAACAAATTTCATGAACATCTGGTCACTCAATTTATCGGATCTGGGGCATGAATAAGAGATCATGATTTAACTATTTTTTTTTTTCAAATAAAGGTAAATCTTTGTTTTCATCCATTCTTTAATGAACCTGAGATCGTTACCTCTGTTAAAAATAAGACTTTAGGATACCTTTTCTTCTATCTATCCTGATGATGGAATCCTTACTTTGAACTATTGGAAAATCTTCTTCCGTGAAGGTTGGATCTCAATTTCGGGTGCAGCACTTTCGTCCACCCCCGATTGTGTACTTTATATCTATAAAGCTTCCCTTCGACTATGTATTGAATATTGCTGCTATCATTGGGAGGGAGCTTCTGCTTTATGTCTACATCCTTCTTGACCGAATTCAGAAACCTGTACTCAACGTTGTTGGCCTGGTCTTGGTTCTAATCTTCAATGTGAAAATTAATTAAAACTTTATCTGTATCAACAAGCTTTTTTTACCTAATTGTTTTCGATTTTTTTCAAAATCGTGTCAATTTATCGTATTGGAAAATAACATTCGATATCGGATAACTTCGTTTTCAAAATTAATGCTGTTCTTTGTTTACCAATATTCGAATTCTCTTTTCTTTCTTTTTTTATCCTATTCTTTCCCTGGATTATTTTCTAAAACCATTGAATGTATTATAAATATAGCCTTTCTGTGGTAGATTTTTCTATTTATAATTTAACTTCTTGATAATTTAAGTCTTGGAAAACCATGTAGTTTTTTCAACTGTTATAAAATGAATGATTTTGCTTGTTTTTTAAGGGGCTAAACCCTCGCTGAAATTATCTCGCAAACTAAAAAGTATTTCAAAATTATTATTGCATTGTAAGGTTGCATATAACAATTGAACAAAATTTAGATTTTTTTAAAGAAAAACAGGTGTCGGTTGCTATGGTAACTAGTTGCTTTGCTAAGCAAAAGACAAGTTTTAGCCCACCTACACCAGCCCTAATTGCAGAAGAATGAATATTGTTATAATTATTTCCCCTTTGAATAAATAAAGGTCTGTACTATGTTTTAAATGAGCTAAAGATTTTATAAAAATTTAGGAATTCTACCAAGGTGTGGTCAATTCGACCTATTTTAAAAATTCATTTTTATGTTTTTCACTTTCTCAGTACACAAATTTAAAATTATTTACTGAGAAATCATTCCATTTAAAACACAGATTTTAGCGATAACAACAACTCAATCCAATCTTGAGATATTGCGGCCGATGTGCTCCAAAAGTTTTGAGAAAGTTGCGTTTAAAATATTTTGTAAATGTAAGCTAAATAAAGCCTAAAATCGATATTTGCTCTATAATTGACATTATTTATGTCTACAACTTACTCAAAATGCTCCAACCTTATAAGATTTACCATCAACTTCCTCATTTTTATTTCGCCTTTGCCCTTAATTTGCCTAATTTTTCTACGCTTAGTTTTGCTGACTATTTAATAAATAATTTCCTAGGATCATGTTGAGTTCCTGAAATACCAATATTCTGGCCTTTCGACAAATTTTTTGGCTGCTGCGTCATAAACATCCAATTCTAATAGTGAAAAGGATAAGTAACAAGTTTCCCAAACCCTGAAAAAACTGCAGACATAAACATTTTTAATACGAAGTTAGCAAAAGAAAAATTATTAACTGGGAAAACCCTCTCAGAAATTAAAAAAAAAATGTATATATTTATTTAATTTTGTATCAAATTTTAATGAAGAAACTGAAATTTAAAATTCTGATTTTATTTTCAAAATAAGGTTTTTGTCATTATTCCTGTTTGGAAACTTCCCCTAACAACACCTTGGAAACAAGTTTAAACCTCAATAAAACAAACTGCCTACTATCCGCAGTTTTTCTGCCAATTTAATACCAGTTTTGCTGCTTGTTTCTAATGTTTATAGGCTATTTGCCAGAACATGAACAATCTCCTTAAGAGGAAACCGTTCAAAAATTTTAAAATTACTAGAAAAAAAATGTTTTTATTTAATTTTGTTGAAAATTTAGTGAGGAAACTGAAAGCAATTTAAAAATCCTTTTATTTTTAATATACTAAGGTTTTTGTTAGTACACTTGCTTGGAAACTTCCCATAACAACAAGTTTAAATCTCAATAAAACCAAAACAAACTCGTAAATATCTGGCTAATCGAGACAAAAAAGAGAAATAAATATTGCAGCTGTTTGAGAAATATATTTGTTGATTAAAAAATGCTGTTATGATGGCCAAAACATGTAGAGTTAAAGTTAGTACTAAAAGATCTTGAAATCGAAGGGGTTTGGTAGAAATAAGATCAAAGGAGAGATAAATGAAAGTAAAGATAGTAGTGTAAGTAATAGTAATAAATATAATGACAATTCTGATGTAAATACTAGATGGAACAATTTAGGTTATATATCCACTCCATCCGCAAACGTCTACTGCTTCAGACAAAAATTTGTAACCCGTGAAAGCTTCTAACCTGAATTCCCTTAGTTATATAACAGTGAAGAGAATCATTGACACGGAAATCTTATCTTCAGTTATTGATATGTTAGCATGTCCTTCATGTGAGCGTGGTGGCATGAAAGTATCAGAGATTTATTCAAAGAAAAGAGATTACACTGCTTTTTTATTCTTCCAATGCCATAGTTGTAGCTATTTCACAGAGATTTTAATTCATAAATTTAAGAGCTGTATATAGCATGAGGGCTTGTGGTCAGGGATATTCAGGCCTAGAGAAATTGGAACTTACCTAAACTAATGACTGCAAACAACTACGATAAAATTGTTTGTCAATTTAAACCGACGCTGTAAGAAACGTTGCTAAGAACACTATGCAAGATGCCTGCAAGGAATTGCGAGATGATACCACCAGAGTCGTAGATACAGCAGTATAATGTGATGGATCGTAGCAACGAAGTGGATATTCAACGGTGTAGTGACCACAATCTTTATGTATAATGGGAAGATTTTAGACATCCGGCCAATGAGTATAGCATGCAAAGCTTGTTTATTGAAAGAACCAATGATAAAAAATGACCCTGCAGCCTACAACGAGTGAAAATATAAACACAATTGTAAATTAAATTTTAAGAGGTCTGCCGGAAATATGGCACCAGTCGGAGGCAAACGAATTTGGGAAAGTTCAGATGAAAAAATAAATTTCGATATACTGAACTTTACAGAGACAGTATAAGTTATACAAGAGTTAAAAATACATAGTTTGAGAAAATGGTTAAATATTTGGAGCCTGTCGGTTATTTTCAGAAAAGAGTCGGCTGTCGATTGCAAAATTTGAAGAAGCAGGAAAAGGGTCTTGGTGGAAAAGACAAACTTACCAACACCTTGATTAACCGACTGCAAAATTATTTTGAAATAGACATTAGAAATAACAAAATGATTTAAAAGCAATGCAAGCAACAATAAGAGCTACATTATTTCATGTTGCTCTAGCAGTAAAATTGAATAAACTTTCTCTCATTTTCCAGGCAGGTACCAACAACTGGTGCAAGTACAATAAAGATAAAGCCAATGGCACCAAAACGTACAAACCAGAACTCACTTTACCAGTAATCGCAAAATTAAAACTAAAATTTGAGGAATTGAGTCACAAAGACTTACTTAATAAATGGTTATGCATTTTTAAAAAAATACCAATCCTTTCATTGCTGTTTTTTAGAAGAAGACGATTAAATCTACACCTTTAAGCTCGAAAAAAGAAATCAAAAATATCAATTGATTAGAGCAAAATAATCAGTTGTAGAGCAGAGAATTACAGGGTATGTATGTTGCAATGCTGGGTAAACGAGTTAAAGTTTAGGATAAGGTAGAATGTGTATTAATCTTGTTACAGAAAGACTTTTAAAACAGCAGAAGTGTTCACAAATACTCTTACGTATTTTTTTACAAAACAATAATATAATGATTGTGAATCAATGTCATCAATAAGACCGAGGCTAGCAATCCATGTCAAAATTAATACAGTTACACAAATTCATTATCGATTATTGACAAAATTTTTTCCACTACGATCGCAGATTGTAATTTTGAGTCCCTACGACTTTAAAATTGACTTAGCAGACCATTTTCCAAAATTTTTTATATCCAAAGATACATATAGCCCTAACAGGAGTAAAATTCCCAAAATTTAACATAAAAAAAAGTTGACAAAATCGAACCTCGACTCATTTAAAAATAATCTCTTCAGCACCTCACATGATACCAAATACTTAGCATTGATGACACAAACCAAGAACATACCTCTTCTTACAACATAATTGACTACGGAGCGAAGGGTTACAAGTTCGACTCACTCCTCTGGCGAAAATTTATTTCTATGTTATCTTATTGCGTAATGCAACGCTAGCTCAATTTAGTGGGTTGTTTGGTTGAGTGAATTTCGTAGGCGCAAAAGGGCGTTCTAAGTACTCCAAGACCCGCCACGTGGGCCCATCTGGAAATATTGTCTCGAAAATTTGTTGGTTCCCCACTTAAAATATAACATTATCTCTCTCAGTGTTTAAAGTAAAAACAAAATATCGTAATAGCCCTCATTTTCAGATTCACAATATCTTAAAAAATTTGGAAATTGGAAAGGGCTAAAGCTCCATAAATTTGGCCATAAATTGTAATATATAAATTGTAATATACTTTTTTTTTTTTATGATATAATTTAATATATTATTATTTGTTAGAAAAAACTGTATTTTACCTAATCTTTACTTAAAAATGTTGATATATTTTTAAAATGATAAAGTCTAGTTATATATATACCTGGTTTCTAATATTCCAACTCCAATTTCAGCTATAATCAACTTTATTTCCAAAGTTGTATACCACATGCTTTACTTATAGCTAAGGTTTATTTTATAACAGCGGTTCTTTAAAAAAAAGCTAAGAAGAGATTAAACCTTGCAAGATCGGTAAACTTCTTGTACAACTGCAAAACTTGACGCAACTTCAGAGCAGTTTCAGATCCCCATGTTATATTCTCTTTTAAAAAAGTGTTAAGGAATGAATGAATCAATCAATCAATGTTTTCCTCCAGAAGTTTTCCGCCGTTGGCCATGACTTTGAGTAAATCAGACCCGTCGTAGCTCTTCTTCTTTTTATTAAGCAAGGAAACTGAAATAATCTAATTTTAGTTTTTGCGAAAATTTTATCTGATCAGTTTGCTGCCTATTTAAAGCTTTTTGCTGTTACAATAATTACCATTTTAAAAATTTTAATATGAATGGTAATATAATTATAGTTTTTCAAATATATGAATTTTATTTAAAGGATTGTTATTTTTGGAAAAGTTGATTTCACAACATCATTGAAAAGAATAGTTGGACCATGGTAATATAACATGACATGCAATCTACATATTGTAATGAGGTAATCTTCACCGCCAGACAGGGCGATGTGCGATATCTGTAACGTTACAAAACTGTAAAAATAACAAAATAACATTTAGGTAATTAAATTAAAAAATAGAAAATTTTTACGCTCT
>JAUZNK010030337.1:0-18943 GCA_035046665.1 Euphysa ruthae
TATATAAATCAGTTTGATAGATCTCCATTTTGGAAATACAGCCCTCAAAACTTTCAGATGCATGTTTTGTCAATATCTTAGATTTTGCAGTTTTTTCAAATTAGCTTATAAATCTGCAAAATTTAGTTCTCACATAATTTTGCGACATAAAACTATTGGTGATACTTATCTATTGTATGGTGTTAAAATATCTTTGCGCCAATAATCACTTCAAAAATAACATGAAAAGTAAATGTAACATGATGTAAAAATATGATTTTTTTTTTTTTGATGTTTGATTTGTTAAAAAATTTTAATTAAAAAAAACTTTTTAATTTTTTTTTTTTTAAGAAATATATATTATAATTTGTTATTTATAAATTCATTCAAAATTAGGTATGATGTCTGAAAATTTCATTTCGGGCTAAGTTAATGTATTATTATTATTTTTTTTATAATTTTAATAATTTTTTGTTTTTGTTAGGTTTAAGTGTGTAATAAGCTAAATCCAGCTATTTATAGATTTTTGTACTTTTCTTAATATTTTGAAAAAAAATACCTTTATATTTAAGGAAACGGTTTTCAATTTTAGCTTCTTCACATCAGCATCAATTATAAATGATTATTATTATTCAGGATAATAAAAATAGCAAAATGATATACCATGGCTAAGTTGAGAGTGCCAGAATCTGGGGATTCTTTGGCCGACTGCCCCACAAATGTTTTCCATTTGGTGAGTGTCTTTTTGTATCGGCATCAAGGTTGTCAGAGTATTTCTCATTTTTGAGTTTATAAGTTTATCTGTCATTATTTCATGGAAAGCACGTAAGTAAATTTAAACATTCTCGTATTGAAATAAGTAGCAAGAATTCACCAAAATATAACTGAAATGTTAAAAACTTTGAAATGTTTGCAAACTTGAAGTTGCTTTAAGTCTTGGTTTTACAAAAAAACTTAAAAAGGAAAAAAAGAAAGAGCACTTGAGTTCTTTAATGATATTTTGATTTGGTTTATTTTAGAGCCATAAAGATGAAATCTTTCAAGTTTTTAAGCTCGTCAATCACAGGTCATCTTCACCCTTGTTAATCTTTTAACAAATTATTTATCGTTAAATTAATTTTAGTGCAGCAATGAATTGCATTTTCATCCAAAAATAATACTTGGCTAAATTGTTTTGAAATACTACCCCATACATTTCCTAATGTTAAAATGTTTCACTTTCTCAACATACCATTGATCACTTAAATTAAAAAATTAAAAACACTTGATTATATATTCATCTTCTTTTAGTCCTTGTTTTGATTTGTTAAAAGATTTTAATGTTATAAAAAATGAATTTTTGTTGAAAAAAAACTAAACTTTTTTTTGAATTATAGATTGATACCCGTGGTTTACGCTGGAAACGATATACAAGCCCATGTGGAAATGTAACAAGTATAGCAGATGACCCTGTATTGACAGCATATGCTAATGCTTTGAGTGCAGATATTCTTTGTGTGTGGCAGCGCATAACTTTTCCAGGCTCTTCAGTTGATACGGTGGGGACAAAATTACTGGGATGTCCAAAAGAATTACTCATATTTTGGTTTGGTGAGCCACCAACTCTGTGTGGGTCTGTTGGTTTATCTCTGACAGGTGAGAAATTAATTGTCTACCTGTAGAATTTGAAGTTAAATTTCTTTCTAAACTTTTTATTATTTTGGATTTTATCTAAATAGCTATTTTTGTCCTGGAGTCTATTAAAAACACTTTTTTATATTATTATTATGCTTTGGCTGAATTAATTTCTCTATGTTTTTGTGTGTGATGCATAATGGGACCGCCATGGAAATATGTTTTAATTTAAGTCTTCCTCTTTTCTTATTGTATTTGATATCTGAGAAAAAAGGAAGTAATGTTTTTCAACTGTAATAGTTTCCTAATTTCTTAGCTGCTCCAGCCAGGGCATATTCCAAAAGCTATGCTTTGATTTTTGAATTTTTGAAGGAATTTGGTTAGCTTTTTTTGTTGACATCAGAAAATAATTTTGTTGTCAGAAAATTCATAAAACCCTAATTTCAAGCTATTCTGTCCAATACGTCTTTGATTCTTAAATTTTTTGTTTTTGTTTTTTAAATCTGATTAGAGTCAAAAAAAAGTTTTTTTTTGCAAATTTTTGTTTAATTTGAATTTAAGAATTGCACTGAAAATAGTTTTAAAATGTTCACCAATTTTATCAAAAAATTCTGCTATTTATAAAGTATTTGAAAATATTCTATTTTGGCAAGTAACTGATTTTTTTGAGGATAAGTTTTCTTCCCTTCTTTGTGATTTTCGGAAAGGCTTTTCTACTAAACACTCTTTGTTTTGTCTTCTTCAGAAGCAGCAAAAATATCTTGATAGAACAGGATTTTTAGATACGATTCTCATTTATTTGTCTATAGTGTACGACTGCACATCTCACAATCTTCTCCTAGTTAAACTTGCTGCATACAGGTTTTCTCACAATAGTCTGAAACTTATAAAAAGCAACCTCTCTTCCAGGAAACAAAGTGAAATTGGGCTCAATTTTCAGTGAGTGGTTAGAAATAATACTAGTAGTTTCTAACTAAAGCTCAATTCTTGGATCATTTAAATTTAATATTTTTATTAACATTGTGCTCTTTTTTATACTTGAAGCTGAGAATTTTAACATTCCTGACGATAATACCTTGTATGCATGTGATAAGGTTTTTAATAATACTCAAAACCTTATATAATGATATTGGTAGACTGCAAAACAGGTTATATAATAATTCTATGGTTGTTAAGGCAACAAAGGTTCAAATTATGTTTTTAGGTGTTAAAGATCCATGCAATATTATATTTATTTTATTTGGTGTTGAAATTTTTGCAAAGAAACAAGTTACATTATTAGGAGTCACGATAGATTTTTAAAATTTTCCTAAAATTCAAAATGTTTATATTGTAGTAAATAATAAGGTATCTTGCTTGATTATAGTGAGGAACCATATGAATGCTAAGCAAACTAGAATACTTTTAAACAGTTATATTATTGGTAGATTTTTGTATTGTCCTTTAATTTGGGTGTTTTGCAAGAAAATCGACTAGGAACTGATTCATAGACTTCAAAAACTTGCGCTTAGAGTATTCAATCCATCAGAACCATTTACCTTTAAATCAGTTAACAAACATAATCCAGAATAAATGTGAGAACACTATTATATAAAAGATATACCGTATTCTTTGAGGAGTGAGATCATTTTAGTACTGCCCTTAGCTAAAACTACTAAATACGGAACTAATGCATTTCTTTCCAAACCTTATTTTCTTTGGAATACTTTTCTGGCTAACTTCAAAATTCTTTCTCTATTTAAGTAAGTAAGTAATTTATTCCATCTTTGACAAAAATAAATTTTAATAAAGAAAAATAAATAAATACATTACATGCAAGAATAGGCACAGAAATTGTCTGTTATGACAATATTTCCATTGTGATCCCTCGATACGATACACACAAAAAAAAATAGGAAAAAGTATAAATAAAGCGTTGTAGTTTTAATGGTTTTTAATATTATTGGGTACCAAGTTCCAAATCGAGGGACCTTTCCATGATAGACAATTTTTGCTCATATTTGTTCTATATAGAGTAGCATACAATTTTAAGTTACTTTTTCGCAATGGAATTAAAGGTTCGAATATTTCAGACATGTAGTTAAAGTTAGGGTTGATGGCGAATTTAAAGAATGAGCAGCTATGCATTGATTAACTATCATTTCAACAGGAAGCCAATTAATTTCTTTGAACTGATTAGTGCCGATATGAAATCTATAATTTAAGTCAAGACAGAAACGGATACACTTAATTTGAGCAGCTTTTAATCGGGGATTAAATTAAGCAGTAATTAATTTGTTAATTAATTTTATTTAAAATATGCTGCGCTATCAATTGGCCGTTTAAAGTTTGATCTAAAATATGCTACCTAAGTACTTGAAAGATGTATGTTGATTAATGGATATACCTATATATAGTTGATAACAAGTGCGCTTGCAGTTTTAGCTTTAGTTTTGCTAGAAAAAGAACACATTTAGTTTTATCCTCACCAAAATGAATACTAAGTATATTATACACAGACCATTCACAAAGACTTCAAAAATTCTTATTTAAAATAAATTCAATGTCTTTAACATCCTTGTGTTGAAAAATAAGGCAAGGGTCATCTGCACAGAGAGGTAATTCGTAGCTTATTGATTTTGGCATGCTATTTATATAAAGAAGAAACAAGAGTAGACCAAGAAAAGAACCCTGTGAAACACCACATGTAACACGTTCTTCGTCACAGTATTTTTACTTTAAATTTTCTGTTAGAGAGACAAAACTTGAACCAAGTAATCACATTTTGAGAAAACCTCATTTCAGCTTCATTTCTTGTTTTAAAAAATTGGTTTAGAAGCTTAAGGTTTTTAAAGTTAGGTTTTTAAGTTTAACTGTTGTATTTACAAACAGTACTAAAATTGTACTAAAATATATTATATTTACTAGCGTGAAATATTAAAACAGGTAAAAGGACATTCCTGCATGGTTACGAAGCAAAAGAATCTTGGCATGTTTTTTTGGAGTATCATCCATTATAATTTAACTATTTAGAGTTAAAGAGAATCAAATACTGACAAAATTAGTTGATTTGCAACAATTAATACCATAACTTGAAATATGCCTTTTAGTAAACAAACACTAAAAATACTTTGAAAAGAGAAATTCTGCTTATTGTTTTGTAAAAGCACTATTAGGGTATCTCTTAAGCAGCATATTGGTTTCTAGTTTGCTAAAACAAACAAGAGTCATTGTGCACTTTCGTTTTCACTTTCAAACCAAGATCACAAGAGTTATTATCAAAAAAACAAGACTGTCCCATTTAATTTGCACACTGTTGCAGTTTTATAAAATAATGTATAATATTTAAGTTATATCAGATGTTTGAGTTCAATTGAAATCACGGTGGAAAAATATTTTTCATCTCTATCCTCAAAAATTGTTGTTTATTCTTGTTTTTTGGTCCTGGACTTGATTTTGCCCCATTTAAGGCCTGAAATTAACATTTTAAAAATCTTTTTAAAAATCCTTTAGTTGAATTTTTTGAAATGTTGCACAAGGTTAAAGGAATTTTTGACAAACATGAATTTCAGCTGGAAGTTTTTGTTTGAGGTCAATTTTCAAGGCCCAATTTACGACCAAAAAACAATTACAAATATTGGTATTTTTTGACTTTTCTCAAAAAGTTCCTGACCGATGAAATTTTATGCAATAGGGAGTATTGTTGTTGTTTGCAGTTTTACATCGTTCAACCATTACAATTACCTCATTGCACCTGTTTTGAATGCCCTCACATTTACACAGGCTTTAGGCACACTTATAGACCCAGAGAAAATCCCAACACCACAAAAAAAATAAATATAACCAGAGACTTATTTCACTCCCAACATCGTGGTACTCTCTACACAGAGCAAGCAACATATCAGAAGAAAATTAGGGTCATACCTCCACTAAATAAAAAGATTGCCATTAGCCTGTTACAATGTGAAAGGAAGCAGAACCCTAATATTAGGGGTCGGACACAGACTCTGTATATCATTGGTATTGAACCAAGTTTATTTTACTTTTCGGATGTCCTTCCTATCAGCAAATCCCTGGGGGAAACTAACTATTCAATGAAAAAGCCACCTAGTGCAATTTTCCAGTTTCATTAACATGTACAGCAATATTGTAGCTATTGAGATTGCAAAGATATTGGCAGTTAATCTTGCCAAAAGTACAACAATCTCTGTTTTTGGTTCATTATTTTTAATAAATTGGCCATGTCAACTATTTAGAAAATATTATAGTCCCTAGGGTCTGAAAAATGATCATTCTAGGCCTAAATTTTAAATTTCAGCATAATAATTTTGGGCCCAGTTCCAAAGATCCAGGACATGGTTTTCAGTACTTTTGTTTCTCACTTTTTCTTTTAATTTTTTTTTCAAGTTAAAGGACCATGGATGGTATTTTGTGGCTCGATTAATTGGCTGTCGTAGTCTCATTTTTTTAAGGGGCTTGAATGATGTAATTTTAGGTATTTTGATATTTTTTTTTACAAACTCTGCAAATTACCTTTTTTTTTTTCTTTAATTTTGCATGAAGTTTGTGGATCATAGAATTTTTTGACAAAAATAATTCAAATAACCACCTAAAATGAAGACTATATAACTCCGATTTTTCGGAACTGGGCCTAAAAATAGTCCTTTTTTCCTTAAAATGTAAATTCATGAAAATTCCTTAAAACTTGGCAGAGAATTTATATGCTATCAAACTTTTTTTCAACGTTAACGTCTATTTTTGTTTATGATAATTTTTTATGATTTCCATTAAAAGAGACCATTTTATGTTTCCAGACATTACTTGGTATTTTTGAGTGGATTATGTATTTATCTATTCTTTATAAAAGTATACTTTATCATTTTGTCGGATATTTCTAAATTTTTTTATGAAAAAGATCGTCTGGCAGTCGATTTTACACTAAAGTGCTTGTTTTTATAGAGATTGAATGTGGGTCGTACGAAGACGGGATATCTCCTGAAAACCTGGATTTCTTTTTCAAGTCTATCCACAATGTCATAGAAAAGTATGTTTTAAATGTATTTTTTTCCTTAATCTAGGTTTTCATTTTTTTTATCTAAAATGAGTTGTAAAATTCATGTAAATTTTATCTTATCACAGTCACTACAATTCTACATGTTCTTGTGACAACTATTAAATTATGCCCTCATTTTGTCATATGGTGAGTGAAATTCTATAAAAGATGACTACAATTCTGTGTAATGTCTTCATTTTATCTTATCATGCTTACTACAATTTTATTTAGTTTGCTCATTTTATTATGGTGATTTCAATGTTATGTAATGTCCTCATTTTATCTTTTCATTGTGACTTCAAACAGGCCTTTCTGAATGAGGCGTTTGATCGAGCTCATACGCCTCACACGCTCGTCAAATCTTCGACTAGGTTCAAAATATCGAACGCCTTGTTTTATTTTTAATATAGAATTACTTTTAACTTTTATTTGTAAATACTTTTTCTTTTTTTTTACTTTTAACTTATTTGGAATTTTTTTTTTTTTGTGTTTTAACCCTCTGTAACCAAAATCCCGGAGACTTCAAATTAATTTGATGTTTTTAATTTCATTTTACTTTGCGATTTATCATCTACATTTACTGTAACAGCGCGCATATGCTCTGTGATAGAAAAGGAAGTAAACAAACAGTCTGACTGACGAAAAGGGCAACCCGTTTTGATAAGAGCCTATTTACATTTATATAGGATATTGTTAGAAATTCAGAACACTTGGCATAGAAAAAAATTGTCAATACTGTTAACTTAGCAAGCAAGTTTTTGGGTTTTTTAAAGAATTAATTATAAAAAAGACTTAAAACATTCAAAAACTTCATTGGCCTATTCTAATTAAGTCATTGGTTATTGATGATATGCTAAAACACTTGTGACTTATTTAACAATTTTTAACAATGTTAATCAATTTATTGAAAAAATATTGCCTACATTATATTACTCGTGTATATCGGCCTTAAATAAGAAGTCTAGTCAGGAACCAGCTTCATAATAATTGGATTAATATACATATATTGTTGTGTAATATGTATATAATAGGGATTAGGAACCTTTGGTTAGTCCGGGGTGGAAAATTTCTAACAAATAATCTATCAGGAGGGGGTCAGGGGTGATTACTCTGGAGTCGAGAGTACACTGTTTTGTTTTTCATAATTTTATTCTTCAACGAAAGCGTCCTATTTGTTAACTTGAACATTTTTCAAATACTTCGATACTTGAGTATTCTTATTATTTGTTAAAACGTGTTTTTTTTTTTTTTAATTTCTATTTTACGCACTACTGCACACTTTTTTATAACAAGCCGTAACAATTGCCAATATTATATTTTCTTAATTTATACAATGTTACTTAAAGCCAAAAAAAATTATAAGTTTATTATCAGTTTTTTTTTTTACTTTTATGACTCAGGTTTCATTAAAGTCAGTGTTTTTGTTAAGTCTTTTTCAACTTTAATGCTGCTATCATGCAAATTTGTCTATTTCTCTTTTTTTTTAATTAAATTTGAAGAACATCATTTGCCTTTTTGCAATCTTTCCTTATTGACAGGCAGTTTATATTCGTGTGAAATAAACATGTTTGATAATAATTCATATAAATGGTAAAGTTGTGTGGTAAAAATGTTGATAGCTGTTCAAGGGCACTAGTATTTGGAAACTTCATCAAATTAAACTGAGTTAATTTTTGTGTGGCTGTCCCTCATAGAGGCGCCATTTTTATTAATTTACCTATTTTTGACCAACTGACCTAGTAGAAATATTGATTATTTTACATTTTTGTGACTTGTCAAATCACAGTGATCAAAAGTAATTGTTTCCTATGCCTTACGTGGAATCAAATTCAAAATAAATTTTCGTTCTTTAATTTCCTCTTATTCATCATATATATCATTGTCATCACTCATTGTCACTGCACTCTTTATCAGATTTGATTTTGACTCTATTGTTACAGTCTTTGCAAGAAAAAATTTCTGTGCATTTCAGATTTTTTTTTTCTTTGCAGGTTTTTTTAAATGACTTTTATCCGTTAGAAAGTAATTGGATCTAAATACCACATCTTTATAGTGTAGAAATCTTTTTGTGTAAAGTTTGTAAATATTAATGCACTTAACTGTTTATTTTATTTTACTTCAGCCAGCACTTTACCTTTTTCCTTAATTATTCTTTAATATGAATTATTGTAACAATCAACAAGATGGTGGAAGAAGAGGGCGAATCATCTTTGTTTAATATCTTTTGGCTGTTTTGTTTTAAGAAGTTTTGGTAAAACAAATTTTGAGTGATTTTATCATCTGCTTTGTAAATTTTCTTATTTTTGAAACAAAAACTTTTCGTGTCATCATCATTTTGAAAACATTTTATATTAGAATTTGGTGTTAAATTCAAAGATTCTATAAAGAAAGTACTGAATCATTTTCCTAACTTATTTAACTTCGAAAAAGCCCACTCTATGGATCTATATGTATTTGACTACATTTTAAGGGATCTATTTGAGCTGAGATTTTGCTACTTATAGATCCATATATTTAGGTTTGTTTTAAATTATAAATTTTTTATAACTTTTAATAAAAGTTTTGATGTTTTTTTTTTTTCCTTTTAGATATCTTTGTGAAAAAAACTTCGTTAGAATGGGTAAATGGTTTACCGCTCCAATGAAAGTAGATAGCAACAACAATAACTCCGTTCCAAAAAGGTATCTTTTATTACGCCTGTTTCCAAAACAGTCCTCTTATTCTGTCATAGAATGCCTAACAAATACACACATTGGTTATAAGCAATCAATCGATCAATCAATAATTATTTACCAAAATCAATCCTACAACCAAAATTATGGTTGAATTAGATGGAGTCACTCATACAAAAGTTTAACCAAATTAGTGACACCATTTGATAGTTCTTCACATAAAAATATTAAGCTCATGCAAAAAATTTTAGTAAAAATAATCAGAAAAAATTAAAGTAAAAAAAAAATGGCAGCAAATAAAACAACAAGCAAATATGAAAAGAAAGAGAGAGAAATTAGACAGAATATGTAAAAATAAGCAAACAAAATAGAAGTAAAAAAAAAATTAAAAATAGTAATAACACTAAAAACAACGCAATACAACAACAAGGAAATCCGAAAAGAAAGACAGAGAAATTAGACAGAGATTTTGATGACAATCTTTTTCAACTAATACTGTTTTAAATGGAGAAAGGAGGGCGTTGGAGGTAAAATTCTTAAATCCTCAAACTCGTTTACAAAAAAAACAAGAGATTTATTTGCATTGATAAATAACGGAATACTTACCATACTTTTGTATTTTATGAGGTGTAACGTAAGGTTTTCCATTATCAAAGTTTCTTGTTAGGTGTTTATGCATTATTCAAGTTCAAATAAAGAAATTCGAAAGTGAACATGGAAGATCGTGGTTGATAGAATCGAAGGCAAAAAGAAGATTTGCTATTTTGACCATAGATGAAAATTTCGAAATTTTTAGTTCATTAAATGATTCTGAGGTACCTGATCTAAATAGTTGAAAGTTTATAATGTGGATAGATTGGCATTGAACTGAAAGTATTCTGTTCTTATGAAAATTTCCTTTTTGCCCCCAGACTTGATAGCAGTAATTTTTTTGAGAAGAGAATTAGAGTAATATATATTTTTTATGGTAGGTTTATCGACATTGTGACATATTTTACAAAGCATACTATTAGATCTATTTCAATTTTTTCTAAGTCCATCTATTTGAAACCAGCATGATAAATTACAATCTATTAAGACACCAAGGTACTTTACAAAGTTAGAAGGATAAATTCTTCTATCATTTATTTTAATTTTGATTTCATTGCTTATTGGGTTCCATTGGGTTGAAAATATAATATATTCAGTTTGGTCTATAGTTTAAGAAAGTAGATTTGCATTGAGCCAGTGAACTACTCTTTTCAGATCAAAGTTTACATTTTTACAAAAAAGGGCTATTGATTTATTGATATGCTGAAGATTAGTGTCATCAGCAAAGTGATGGACTGTCGAGAATGTAAGTCGTTAGTGTAAATCAAGAATAAAAGAAGTCCTAACACAGAGACTTGAGGAACACTATTCATTGTAGACTTTAGAGAAGATTTGTAACCATTATTGGAGACAAACTGTTTGCGCTAATGGCCAGTATCAAGAGCCTCCCTGATTTTTTCAGTTATACTTATGAGAGCATGAGAGGTTGAATGTTTGGATCGAAAACCAAATTAAAGTTCTTTCAAACAGTTGAAAATGTTGAGAAAAGAATACAATACAATGTACTCCAGGTACATCAGTTTTTACTAATGTTGGATAAAAGTGAGATAGGTCTATAAATATTGTATATTAATTTAGACCCTTTTTTGAATAAGGACAGAATGGAAGATATATTAAGAATGTCAGGAAAAGTGAAGTTTTGGAAGGAGAAGTTAAAAATTTCATTATTGAAATCCTTAAGAGTCTGTTTGGTATACTATTAGGTCCAAATGCCCTTCTAGATTTCAAATTCTATATGAGGGTAGAAATTTCAAGCTGATTATTAGGAGAAATAAGTTAGTTTTGTTGATTAGGATGTTTAAGATAATTTTATATAAGAAGATTGAATTTTAGTTTTAAGGTTTTTAGTAATGGAAGTGAAGAAAGTGTTTGTTGGACATTTATAAGGTTTTTAATACCTTTCCTATTCAACATATTCTTGTATCATTCGTACTCAAAGTTGTAGGTAGTTATATTCTCAAAGGTTTTTTCTCTGGACAGTTTACCATGAATGATGTTACACTCATCTCCTTTAGTGGAATATATTGATCTAACGGTGGAGTCATTTTGAGAAAAAAAGAATCAAAGGCATCAAAAATTTTATTGAATAATATATCATCCCTGTCAGTTTCTAGAAAATAAGAGATGAAACTGTCTTTGTCATAGTTATTGGTATTTCTGCGAAAATTATTATGTTTTTGTGGAACAAATGTTTTGTTAAATTTGATATAAATAAAGAATTGAGGTAAGTGTTTTGAGAATGATTTAGTCAAATTAACAGACAAGGTTCCGTTATTTGTGAGATCAGAAAATATATTATTAATAAGCGTTTTAGATCGATCTGTTCTTCTAGAAGGAAGAGTAAAAAAAGGAAGAAAATTTACTCAAGTTGTTAAATTGAAGAATTCAGAAGTTTTATTATTACAGCATTGTAATAAATGTTGAAGTCACCTAATAGTAGTATAGTTTTCTTTTCAGATGATGATTTCGAGAGAAAAGCAGTCAAAAATTATTGTTAAAATTATCGATATCCATACATAGATGTCTATAAATGCATCCAACAATAATATTTGACTGTTTTTTAGTTCAAATTTTAAGACAAGTACATGAGAGATAATCCACAGTTAGATTTCGTAGAAGTTTATTCAAGAATAAAACCCTCAAGCTTAATTAGGATAGAGGGAGGGGTTTTTTTTCTGAGTCTGTTTTCAGGTATTTCAGTAACACTGAATTCAAAGTCAAGCAATGATAACATAGTATTAAGATCTTCGAAATGTTTTTGTATAGAGGATATGTTAAAATGAAATGCTGAGAGAGAATTACTGCTTTCAAATTTAGAAACAAAAAATTATCAGTATCATAATACCCACATTCCAACTGGTTGATACGTACCTCGTTATCATCATCAGAATCTAAAATGTGAGAAGTAAAGTAGTCATTAAATTTAGAAAAAGTTGTTTTTTATCAGAAGACGGAAATAATGTTGTAGAGAAAAGTATAGGTTCAGTATAAAAGATTAAATTTTATGAAAAAAGCAACATAAATTCATATCTCTAGTGCTTATAGTACAAAATTTAGGCAAAGGATTTGATTGTCATTTAGTCCATTATGTTTTTTATGAGACCATTTTAGACAAATATGTTAATTTGCACAGACATTCTTAGCACAAACATAACATGGATCAAAAGGCATTAAAGTTATTTAACAAAATATATAATAAGGATTGTAAAAATTTAATTAAAAAACATTTTAAAAAAAATAGTTCTCTCTACTGCTGTACTCTATAAAAAGAATATATAATAGCACAGGTTCACAAATAGTGCATAACGACACTATTTGGTAAACTAAAACCAACATATATGCCTGTGGAGATAATATTTATGAATATAGAATTTGTAGATAAAAATTATTAACAAAAAAGAAAAATAGGTGATAAATAAATGCAAATATTAATGAATAAAAAAAAAACAAAAAGAATTAAATTGAAAATACCTAAAATCTTCCTCCTTTGCTAATTATTGAATATAAAGCATAATGATGTGTTGAATAAGTTAGTTTTAATGTGAAAATGTGGAAATATCAAAAGAATACAAAAAAAAAAAAAAATATATATATTAGAGAAAAATAAATATGGTGTCATTTTTTAGTAAAAAAAGTTTTTTGGTAAATTTGGTAACTTTTTCACATTATTCATAATTTTTTCATCTTTTAGCATGTTTCCACATTATTCAATATATTTCATCTATTAATTGCCAAATTAATTCTTAGTTTCCATATCAATCCTTATTGATTGATTTCACCAAAAATGTTTCCAGATGTAACAAAGTTTCCAGGTGACCATGTTCACACATCTGACATTTTATAGATTCTTTGATGATCTGAAAGCAGTATCAAGGTCTTTATTTCATAAGAATAAGAGGTTTATATTTTATATAAAAATTTAGATTTAATTTATTAATTTAATTTATTCCAAGGTTTGTTTTTCTTAATGAAAAATGGCTAAAAAAAAAATGAAAAAAAAAATCTTGTTTCATGGAAAATAAATTCTTTTTAATTTTTTTTTTTGCTGTTTTTAGGTTATAAATTATTTTCAAGGACATATTCTTATTAATTTTTTTACATTAAACCTTGTATATTAGCATTCTCTTTTTATTATATTTACCTCTTTAATTTTGCCTATAAATTACAGATAGCAATTTTTAAATAGGTTTCACATTTTTTTGAAGTTCTTTTCGGTTTTGTAGTTTTTGTAGTTTTGATATAAGAAAAAGGTTTATTTTATTATTGCCCAAAATTTTTCCTGTTAAAATTAGGTTCTATTTCTATTTTTGAAATAGCCCTAACTCCCTGTTACTTGTTAACTTGTTAATGTAACCTTAAATTTGTAGAGTCCTTCAGTTACGTTAGAAGGAGGCTTTGAACCAATATTAGAAAAAGTTGATAACGTATACTTATAACATATATTTTTATTGTTTATTTTAAAATAACGTGCTTCTATCAAATTTGGTGCCTGCTGTAGAATCTAAACAAATGGTCTAGGCCTCAAAATAGATCACACTTATATTATTTTGTTATCATTATTATATTATTATTCATACATATTTATATACATATATAAATCAATTTTATCGTTTATGTTTATAACGTTTATAACGTTATAACGTTTATAACTTTCCCTGGCGGAAAGGTTAATTAATACACAAAAATGTTTGCTACAACCACGTAACGTAATTTCCTTTGACTATTTAATTATGCTGTATTTATTTTTTTTGTTGATTTTCAGTTCGTTGGCATTTAATTTTTCGTTGTTTATTCATGGAGAGAGTTCTGTGGTGGTATGTATAGACATTGAAGATAAAGACACGATACGTACAATTACTACAAAAGATTTAAAAATGTCAAATCTACCGATGGCTGATTCCCAGGGTACTTTCTTAGAATTTTTAAGCATTCTTGGACGGTTCGCAGAAAAACCTAATTTTGATCTTGCAATTTAAAACGCTTGAAAGTTAAAATTTTTAAAGTAAAAATAGCAAAAATATTTAGCCAAAAAATGATGTATAAAACAATGTGAAAATTTTATATTTTCCAAATAATATTGATGAGACACTCACAAATATTTTATTCCGAAAAATGTGAGATGAAATTTTTTCGTTGCTGTTTTGAACTCCCAGTAATGTTTACAGAGTTCTATTAACTCACTTATTTCTCTTTGTTAGTCTGCCCATTCCATGTCCGTTCTTAGCACTTATGGTAAAATCATAAGGGAAAGCAAGTGTCAGTTTTAATATATTGACATTTTAGTCCTGAAATAAACATTTTTAAACTTTTCTCAAAATCTTTGTTATCTTTTTTTGAAATTTTAGGCCTAAAAAATGTTTTGTCAAAATTCAGCCATTAACTTCTTTTTAATTTTGCTTGAAGGTAAGGACCATAGAGAGTATCTATTGACTCAAATAATCACATGTTAGAGTCTTCCTTTTCTGTGTGCAAGGCCCAAATATGGTAATTTTAAATCTAAAAGAGCAGCGTTTTTGAATTTCGTTCAAAATTTTTTGTTTCTTTACTTATGTTTAAAATTGTAGGGATATCTTTTGGGACGTGAGAAACTTTTCTGAATGTTTCTTGCAAGAAATTGTGTTTTAATTCTGTCAAAGTTTTGTATTTTGTTAATAAAGTTTTATCTTGTTGTATATAAGCTATCTAAAATGATTTACTGGGTCATGTGCATAGTCTTAGAAATAGTCTAATTTTTTCCTAATGTTTTTGATTTATTCTTGAAAATTAAGTTACGACTCTGCTAAAATATTAAAAATTGCTTGTAATCTTAAATTTATTTTGAAAAAGAGAAATTGAAATGTGAGAATTTGTTTGCCCCTTGTGTGTGTGTGGGTGCGTTCGTGCATTCATGCGTTCATGTGTGTGTGTGTATGTATGTTTGTATATATGTATATATACAAAAAGTAATATTTTTTACTTTGTAGTTTTGCTTGCACCTTATGGTTTGAATGCTAAATTAACTGGTTATAGTCTAGATGGGTGTGATTCTCGTGCTATTAAGATTTTAGGGGAGTGGCAGAAGTTTTTTCCGTGTAGTGTTTCACAATCACCTTCATTGCAATCTGTTAGTGTTGTTGAAGTAATGTTGGCAGATGTCAAGATGTTATATCCAGCTAAACTTGTTATGGTTTCTTGCAATACATATGATGGTAAGATGTTAGCCTTGACTAAAGTTGAAAAATTAATAATAAAGATTATTCTATTACCATACTGTTAGCATAATTTTCTAAAAGCAGGTTTATTGTGGCACATTTGCTAAAATTTATCATTATAAATAGAAATTTAGATAGTTAAATTCTACCTACACAGAGAGTGTTCTCCCCAGCATTTTATAACGGCATAGCGGCCCCTACCTCTGTCCCTTCTCTCCTCTTTACTTCCTCCCACTCCCTTTCTTCCTTCTCTCCCCCTTTCCCTTTCCAGCAAAGGAGAAATTTTTGAAAATGAATATCTCTAGATCGCCTCTGGAGGTAATATTCACTGCAATTGTTTTACTATTATTCGCAAATAGTAGCAGCTTATGTTACCATTTAGCACGATGTTTTTATTGATAAATGGATTATTTTGCAGAACGAAATCAATCGCATTTATTAATTTTATATGACAGCCTTATGTGCAAAAGATAATGTTTATTTTATTGCTGGGAAAACATGGATTTCTGAATACGACACTCTTCTTAATAACATAGCTTTTATGACTTTATTGTTAAATAAAATTCACCAAAAGAATATAAAAAATTTATCATAAACAACCAACTTCTCTAAGTAGAATATCTGCAAACTTTATGTTTGTGGTTTAACTTCTGTTGTCTTAACCTTTGATACACATTAAACTGAGTAGTTATAAAGTTAGACTCAAGCTAAGTGGTCAGGTTGTTATAATAATTATTTAATTGGCTTAAATGCAAATATTTTATCAATTAATTTACCCCCTTCCTTTCTTTACTTGTGTTTACGTGAGTTGATCTTTTGCCACACAACTATGTTGTTATGACACATATAAGGATAAAATATAATTAAATTTATTCTAGCATCTTTACTGAAAAAAAAAATGTTTTGATTTTTTAAAAAGTTAAAAATCATTCTTAAATTAACAGTGCAGTGAACCAAAAAATATGCTTCTTAATATCATAAAAATGTGCTTACAATCAACAAATAAAAATATAAAGTAAACGTACAGTAAATGGTGTTAATTTATATTTATTTCTGGTTATTGATTTTTCTGTTCAAGTCATAAGGAAATGTTAAAGTTATATAAAAAAAGTTCTTTCAACTGTAAACTTTCAGAAAGTACTCAGATGTTTCAGAAATTATTAAAATTTTGGGTGTATCTTTCAGGGTTTGAATTCTACTTCATAAATTCTCTTTTTCTTTTTCTTTCATTTGTTTAATTGCCAATATAATTATTTATTACCTGATATCAAAAATAATGCGTTTATTTGTAATTTTTCATTTGTAGTTCTAGTGTAAAATTTGTATTCTCATTTTAAACATGAGATGTCACATTTTTGGTCAATTCATCTAGCAAAATAATTAATTTTTTAAAGGGAAAACCTTTCCGCTGTAAAGAAAAACTAGTCTTTGTTTTTTTCTATTCTAATTTTTATAATTACCTTTACTTTTACCGAGGTATTTTAAAGTCATATATTGCATAAATAAAATTTGATTGATATAGAATAAAACTTAAAATTAACATGGCTGTTGTTGTTTCATTTGGTTTCTAGGGAAATACATCTTTTATAAAAAAAAAAAAAAAATCATATTTTATTTTGCTGATGTCACCGTTTGTTCGTCAAATTCGACTATGAAAATCTATATGGTGTAACTATGATCCTACATAATATAACTATACACCAAATTTAAAGAATTGTTGTTCCGAATGGGTCATTATATTTAGATATGTTAGTATTTGTGGCAATTTTTCATTTTGCTGATGTCAAAAATTGATATTAGTAGTAAAAAAAGAAAGAAAGAAAAAAAAAAAAAAAAGTATATATATGTATATATTATTTTGACTTGAAAACAAAAATATCACTTTTATTTTCATAACCATTTATACATTTTATGAATTTTTTAGAATCTTGCTAAAAAGATGTATATTTTTTTCTGTCACCATTTGTTTGAATATAAGCAAATATCAATGTTGCTAAGATAAAATCTCCTTTGATAAAATTTTGCCATGAATTTATGCTATTTTACTTCCAGTTTTAATTTCCTTTTTAATTTTGAACTTTTGATTAATTTTTCGTAAATATTTATAAACATATATAAATATATTCCATGGGTGTAAAGTTTTGCAGTCATTGGTTTTAGAATTTCCAAAACTTTTTGAATATTTCATAGGAATGAAGGTCAAAACTTGTTTCCCTCAAAGCAGCAATAAAGATAAAAGGAACCATAATGTGAAATCATATTTTTTGAAAGATATCTCTAGCTCTGCACAATTTAAAGCTACTACTTCTGCCGAGATGTGGAGTTGTTGTGAAACATGTATTTATAAAAGTTGCACATGTTCATCAACAGAAAATTCAACTAAGTAAGTTTAGTTATACTATAATTTTTTACACTATGCTGGAAGTAGGCTACTATTCTCTTCTAGGCTGTTCGTAAGTGAATTGGAACAGAATATTAGAAATCGAAACCAAAAAATATTAAAAATTAAAATTAATGCAGTTCTAAGATTTGAATGTGAATATTACAGACTATGTACCTAAAGCTGCTGTAAAGTTGAATAGGTCCGTGTTTTTCCTAAAATAACTTTTAATGTATCTTAAAAATGAATTTAATTTCAAAAATAATCATATGTGAACATATTTATAGAATACGTTTACAACATGAAAGCTAATTGTATTATCTCTTTTGTAAAAATATTTAACATTTAATTTTTTTGATATATACTGAATCCTTGATTAAGCATCCACCCTGAGTAAACTCCCCAAGAAAATTCACTTGTTTGAAAAAATTTTTATTAAAGGCACCATATTTAAAAAATATATTTTTCACTTTATCTTCCACGTTTATTCAAAAACCTGTTAGTTTAGGTTTAATAAAAGGTGTTACAACGATAGTTAAAATTAAGACCAAGCTTAACCCTTTAAGCGTAACTGACGTAATATTACGTCGGAGTGTTTTTTTCAAAAACGATACCAACGTAATATTACGTCGTAAGGGTTGGGTGTATAAAAAACTATGTAGCAGGCGTAATCTGGGCTATATGGCATCGAAATAACGCACAAATAAAACTAGAAAGATATTTGGAACTTTTAAGACTATATTGGTTCTTCATTATAATTATTTTTAAAATTATGACGTTTTCAAAGGAGAGTTTTATTTTTAAAAAATGGCAACCCAAAATCGTAAAACTATAAATTTTACTGCTCAAGAAGTGGCTGATTATGTATTATTATGTACGTAAGATATAGTGATTTGTCTTCTATGGACGAATCCTTTTCAGAGGGGGATGAGGACTTTCTTGTGGAGTCTGAAACAGATGAAGAAGTTGTTTTACCATCTTCAGG
>JAUZNK010030358.1:0-18938 GCA_035046665.1 Euphysa ruthae
TATATATAACGGATTATGTATGATGATTACTTTAAAATTAATCTTAAACTATTTTCTTAATTGGTATTCTTTTTATAGATACTTGTTTTTATAGATACTTGTGTGCATATTGCGATCCTTTGGTTTTTTTGCTAGAATCGTTTGTTCGCTTCAGGTATTATAATGGTTTGTTGTTAAACTTAGTTGAAACTTTTGCACAGGTTATAGTGTCCTATTATGAATTGATATTTTTAATTGGAAAACTTTTTAAGCTTTTTTTTCTTTGCTTTTGTTATATTTATATGGACCCTATTGTACCAATATAAAACAGTTGAGTAAGAGTTTTTTAAATGATAAGAAAATTTTACAATGATAGTATATATTTTCAAATATTCCATGTTTTTTTGATCCACTGTCATGCTCTTTAATAAAAAGTGTCTAGACTCATATAGTCCTGGTGACTATATGGGTTAAGCCACTAATGTTTATGCTAAAGCTCTTATTTTATTTAAATTTACCCATTTTATTTTATCAATTTTTTCAAAATTCGATCTTAATGCTTTTCATAATTTCATTCAAAATTTTTCAAATTTTCTGTTAACATACTTGCAAATTATCAACAGGTAATAAATCTTAATATTCCAGGGTTTAGTGAATCGTTACTTTGGTTTTAAGTGATACAGCTTTATTCTTTTGTTTATTTTGTTTTTATTTTTTCAAACTTGGTGTTGCTCTGATATTTTGTTATTTTTGCTTGGAAACACATTTCCTTTTATATTTAGCCATGCTCTTATAAAGTTTCTTCTCAAAAGTCACCTTCAGTAAGTCTGTATTTTTTTTTTTTTTTTTCTTTTTTTATAGATACATATATTACGAATTTGGGACATAGGACGAGGACAGTCATACACCATCTCAATTCTGCTGAATAATATATTACTCAAAATTAGGTGATGCTTTCACCATAAACGCAGTCATCGAGTGAGCTTGAACCATATTCTTTTTCTCTACGGTCTCCCTAGTTCGGCTCCTTAGACCATTGCACCTCGGATCCAAAATGTATTGAATTTGTCTTTGCAATATATTTATGTAGGTGCATTTTGAAATTTTTGGAAATTTTAGTTTATTAATTTTGGTTTTGAAATTTAATGTATGCTTAACATGCTTTCTAAAGGAATGGGTCAAGTTTGGGTAATGTGATTTAATTTTTTTTCCAGAAATAGTTTTCTGATTCGACATAACTGATATTACGTACATATTTTTCAGAACTCAGTTGTTTTCAAAATTTCGTATTCTTAGGTTCTTAGAAGGTAAAATTTGGTAGAAAATTACTTTTTTTTTTTTCTTTTTTCAAATGTTAGAAAGTATTATTTGTGGTGAGTTTAACTCATTCAGAACCATGAGCCGCTGTGAGCGATTCGGTGATTTTGTTTCAATCAAGGGGAGCCGCTCACAGTGGCTCACACAAAAAATTAAAATTCTCAAGTATATTGGGTTACGTCACATACTTACATAATATTTTGTTTTCAAAATAAAGTCGTTTCCGGGCATTTCCAATCAACAGACGGTTTGAAAACAACTTTTTAAAAATGTCGGATGATAAACCATGTTGCTCTGGAAATCCACCAAATAGATATAAAACTTGTATAAAACACTGAAAAATTTGACATAGATATACTGGAAAAAGTTGTTCAAATGATTATTGAATTTGCTGAAGTAAAATTTTCAACAGGATATTAATACCTTAATAACATTAATAAAACATTAATACCTTGATGAAAATATGCTGAATGGAAACCAGTCATACAATATGAGCTTTTGAAAATGTTTGCTGTTCTAATCTCCATGTGTATAGACCGTATACCAAATCTTTATGACTATTGATCATTAGAGCCTATTAATTATACTCCTTGGTACCACGAGACTTCGCGAAACTGTTTTGAATCATTGTATTCGACAATGTAACATTTGAGTTCAAGGGACGAGGTGGCAGTCAAGAAAGACAAAATTGAACCGTTTTTAAACACATTTATTATAAAACTTTGAGGGTGCCTTTTATCTGGAAAAAATTTGTCGCTATACGAAATGGTTGTGAAATGAAAAGGTCAATCTAAGTATAAATTGTACAACCCTTCCAAGCCCAAAAAATATCACATCAAAATATTCGGGCTCTGTGATTCCATCATGGGTTATGCATATAATCTTTAATGTTTTAGTACTGATACTTTTTACGACTCGACTCTTGGAACTGGACAAATGAGAAATGGTTTTCGAGTATCATGATTTGATCACATACATTTTTGCAAACAGGACATATTACACCTGTACATTGATGACGAACCATAAAAACTTTCCTATTGATATAAAAAATCCAAAGATAAAACACTTAAGAGACTAAGTATTATTGAAGTGATTTTCCTTTGTATGTGAAAAGAGCAGGCTGTGATAACACGAAAGGCGGATCCAAAAAATCAAATAAGCGTGGGGTGTTAGTCACCAAGCCAGACATTATAGACAAATATAAATGAATGGATGTGACCGCATGGACGGAATTTGTCATATTATAATATGTTGAATAGAAAAAAAATAAAGTGGTGGAAACGTATGTTTATGTGGTGTTTTGAGATAGGCCAAGCAAAGGCATATATATTGTATTGATTGACGCGCAGTGAAGGGAAAAAACGAATGTCTGCTTAAATTCAAGAAGAATCTTATAAATTTTGTCATGTTTTTTGAGTGATTTTTATGAGCATTATTGTTGATTACAAATTATGTTTTTATTAATAAACCATGGTTTATATATTTTTGTAAAGCTATATCTCTCAGGTTTTCAATGATATTAGAATAAGATGATTTTCCTCTTTTTACTATTTTTCCTAATCATTTTTCTAAAAAAAATTTACAATGTTTTGTTAGCGTTAAATATAATAGTTGCTATTATATTTTTTAGCTTTAAAATGTGATATCTTGCTTGCCTTTTGTTACTTTAAATTGAGTTTTTAAGCATGTCTAAATTTGTTGATTTGCAAAATTTGTGCCTGCATATTTTACCATTTTTATAGACGCCCTGAATTAAGTAACTGATGAGCTAAATAAAGAATGTTTGAATTTCTTTAAAATTCTCTATAATGACATTTTGAATTGGGACTTTCATATTAAAGTTACTGAAGAAAAGAGCCTGATTACAAGGGATGTAACGAATCAAATTTGTTGATTTTGCGTTTTATCAAGGTCTTTCGCAAAATTTAAAATTCACTCCAGTCAGCGGCAAAATTTAATTCCCACAAAATTTAGTTCCTTTAAAGAATTTAAAGCTCCTATTTAGGCAATAGGACGTCTTTAAACTGTGCTAAAGAAATGTCTATAAACTCTCACTTATAACTTTGGATTGCAAGTGCGAAGCTTCAACCACTGGTTATATAATTTTACTTAACTGAATTGTTTTGTTGTGTACTGATTTTCATGAAGCCTAAAATTTTGTAATTATTAAAGATTTATTTTAAACATAAAGGTTTAACTGATGAGCATAGCTAAATATATTCATTTTATTGCTGATCTTAACTGATCTTTAGTGTAGTCACAAATTTATTCAATACTGTTGTTAAAAATTGTTTGAACAATGTTTTTGATGTGAAAGGGAATGTATCAAAAGAGGAAATTTGTGATCTAATACGAGACCAGTGGATGGTTTATCAAAATGATGAAATTCCTAAGAATTTGTGAATAAGAACCTGAAGACAAATGTCCATTCAGCAAAGTGACTCCTATTGGAAATGTGCCATGGAGTAGTGTGGGTTAAACCAAACAAACAAGATTCAATCTAATTAAAACATATTGACCAGTTCTTGTTTGATGTTAGTAAAATTTGTGATGACACGAAATAAAAAATATAAAAAATTGAATTGTTTTTTTTTTCCTTGAGTAATGGAAATGCAGCACCTTAAGAGAGGCTTTTCCATCAATAAAAGTGTCCTTCAGTGCCATGGGCTCTGCTTAAAAGAGACTGCAATTGAAACTATGTGATTGATTAAAGATGAAATATACAGTCGACGGGATTCTTAAATTTGACATTACTCCAGATCTAATTATTGATGCTAAAGATACTCAAAGTATTTTGCTGATTTAAAGCAACACAAAGCAATCGAGGAACCAAAAAACGAGAAGGTAAAAAGACTCAAAATAATAGTGCAAGAAAAGTATTCATTAAGAAATAAGAAGTTGTGATATGATTTTGAATTTGACGAAATAATAGCTGTTGCAAATGTTAACCTTCAGAAAGCCTTAGCATGTAAGAAATTGGACATATTCTCATTAAATAATTTAAAATGGCATCGACATGAAAATAAAGCTTGAGGAAAGTCATATTAGTTTAAAAATGAGAAAGAGTAAACTATAAACTATTTCTTAGTTATGCTTTTACACGTCCTTTTTAAAAATTATGTTCTGAGTTTTTTTATTTTCTTTCATTGATAGTGTTCCCCCAGTGCGCTGAAAGGCTGCAGTGAATACAAATTTCAGCACCTGTTTTTATAAAATGTTCTTTGCATGTTTCAGTAACACAGTAGTTAAATTTTGGGAGTGGCCTAAGTGGGGGAAAAGGACTCAAAATGGGAAGCTAAGTAAAATAATTGAATATTTTAGTTTTTAGTCATTGATTTTGCATAACTTTTTGTCCATAGAGAAGGTAACGAGAGCATCTACGCATTTTCTTTGACCCCTCTTTAAATTCATTGTGGTTTGTTTTTGATACTACTGACTTTTCAAAGATAAATTATTAAGTGTTTATAAGTGTTTCAAATGAGAGGGTCCATTTTATATAGCATATATTGTTAAAGCAAAATGTTTTAAAATCCTTATGGCAGTTTATTTTTAAAAAGTTGCAGGTGTTTTTAAAAGTTTCAGTTAATCAAAGTTAGTTACGTTCCATCTTTTGTGGCATGCCTTCTTTTAGTCATATTTGAAGATAAAAACAACTCAGTTGTCTAATTTAAGAGATATTGGTTGGTTTCAGTACTTTTTGTAGTCGCAGTTTTTACTTTCTACTTTTTTTAGAGCTAACCTCTTAGGTTTCAAAATTTTCTTACATGTTATGTTATTTATTATTATACCAAAGATTACATGTTATTTTAGTTATTGTTATACCAAAAATTAGGAAGTTTTGTTTTTTTTTAAAGATTTTTTCTTGTCAACATTTAATTTATATTTTTTTGTTTAAAAAATATTCTAGTTTTAGCCTGAGGAAAGTAGTTCCTTTTCAATGTTTTTACTTATTTGATTCCCATTGTCCAAGTAAACCCAATGAATTATGCAATAACAGGTTGTTTGAATATGTTTGAATATGTAAACATTATATATTCTCTGCTTCTCCCTTAGAATCAGATAATGTTCCACCACGATTCAAATGTTGCTTAAAATCTTTCATGAAAGCATTTAAAGGCATAAAATAGGGTCATTTTTCATCATAAAGTAAAGTTTGTTCAGTTATGCTGGGAGTCCTGGAGATATTAGCTGCCACAGTGATACTCAATCATTTTTTTTTTTTTTTTTTTAATGCAGGAAATCAGTAAACCGTCTCTTCAAACAGCATCTAGCTCCACTTCAAAGGCGCCGTCTTCAAAACACAAAAATTCAAACTCAAATTCGAAAACTTCACCTTACTTCCAAAACAAGATAAATTCTGTTACTAAAAAAAACATACAGGTACTTAACACTGAAAGTATTAAAAGTGAAAATAGTTCAAATCCCTCCAAGAAACTTTCTGACAGACGGTCTAGCAGTAGGAAGACAAAGGAAGTCAACTATGGTGAGGACAAAGAGGATAATAAATTTGGAAGTACAAGTACCAAGAGAAAACGAAGCACTTCTGAGAAGAAAAATAGTGAGAAAAAACCAAATTCTTTAAAATTGCAGGAAAAAGGTATACTTTTTAAATTGTAGGCCAATATTTTAGCTCATACTTTTATGTCAGTCACTACAAAATAATGTTATAGGTTATATAGGTTATAATGTTATAAGTTAGTTTAAACTTTTGGAAAAAAAGCCACCATACGTAGCGATGCTCAACAAAATGAACACAGACAGTTTTTTATTGATTGGCTTATGCTGCATCTTTTTTTTTTAAATAAAGTATGAAAACTAACCCTTACTCTATTTAATTGCTTTTGTAATTTTGGTGTTGATGATGGTAAATTTTATTGTGTTAAGTATTTTCTAATTTAATTTAATTTAATTTGAAATTTTAGTAAGTCAACTTTTCCGATGATTGTCAACCTTTTGATCACAATGATTTGTTGTTCATAATGACGTTTTCGTACATTTCATCCCATTGTTGAAAAGGCAGCATTCGTCTATTCGACAGTATGGCATGTTTAAAATGTTTCATCTTAATTGCATTGAAATTCTGCAAAAAATTTTGAAACGCATTTTGACATTATTTTATAGAAATAGCTGAAAACTTTAGATTACAGCTTTGTTGTTCAAAGCTTTAGACTGTCATCTGTCTTTTAAAAAATTTCCAAAATAATTTTAACCTTTCTGTATACCATTTTAATATCAATAATTGATTTTAAAAAATTTTAGGTGTGGATGTCTGGGTAGAAGTTTATTTGAAAACGTTGAATAAATGGATATGTGAGTCAAAATTTTTCATACCAATAGAATAATTTGTTCCCTCTCCCTGAAAGATTCCTTGGGTATTTCACAGTTTTTTTTTTAACAATACAGGTGACGCATCTATTTACTGTATGTCTGTTTCACTATCGTAAATAATTTATCATAAATACGTGGGCTTATTATCGGGAAGTGATAAATCGTTAATTAATGTTCTTAAATGGCAATTTTTAGTCAAAAGTTGATTTACAATTTACGGTTTGTTGTTTAATGAGATATTATTTTTTGTAAAATAATATATTGTACTTTAGCTATAAGATATTAATTTAGGGGGTGTGACCAAGGGTGATAAAGTAACTTTGTGAAACTAAAAATATAAGCAAATATAAATGAAAATACCTGTTTGGTATTTTTGGGATGGTGTTAAGCCAGTGGCTCTTGTTTTAAATTATGTAATTAATTCATTGTCATGAATCATTAACACAGTTGATTGAATATTTTGTAACTCATTCAAGAAAATAAAATAATAACATAGTTTGGAAAAATAGTTTCACCAAAATGGTGTCATTAAAGCATTATTTTACTGAGCTAGAATTAATAAAACCATTAAAAATAATATTATTATTACTATTATTATTGTTTTTATTATTTTGTTATTATTTTGATTGATTTGATTGAAGGGTTGGTAAACTACTGTGGTAAGGGTTATATTCTTTATGGCTTTTATCGCTTAAGTTTATTTATTTTTACCGCTTGATTATATTGTTCTTTATCAAAATTTAGGTATTGAATTAACAAAGGAAACAATAAACGAGCCAGAAAAGTGTGAGATATTTGCAACTAAACCTCTTCAGTATGTTATTGGAATTGACAACAGTAAGTATTTTACTATCTTGCTTTTAAAATGTTCTCCGTGTTGATTTTAGGTAATAATTTTTGTTTGCAACTTTTGGAAATACTTTCATGTGGAATCGAACAATTTATTTTCCTTAGAAATTCTAGTTTTTAACATAACATGGAGGTTTTCCTTTTTCATTGCCTCATAGAAATATGTGACATACATTTTAGTAAATTTTATAAAGAAAATGGCTTGCATATATGCATGTTAAAGGGTAAAGATGACTTTTATTCCAAGTATATTATTACTTGCTTCTCACACACATTTCTTTTTTTATCAATCATACTTTTAAGGCATCTTTAAAGGATGGAAAATTTCATGGATTCTGTAAATTTAAAGCTTTTTTTCACACATCTGCAAGCAGCTGTTAATTATTGAAGTTGTGTGAGGTTCAAGAAGATAAAACCACCTTTAACGTACAGTCATGCATCCCTGTACAACAAAGTATTTTTAAAAGAAAATTTGGAGTTTAATTCATAAGTACCATATCGAAATTAAATCGCATCCCAAAAAAACTTTTTGTTTCAGTGGAATTTTTTTATTATTGGGCAGAGTCCTATGAACTCACCCATTTCTGGGCACTTATTTAAAAAACTGGTAATTAATTTTTTTTTCGAGGTAATAATGTGATGATCCTAACAGTTTTAGATTTCTGAAAAGAGATTCTCGTTTTTTGTTACTGGACCTAAATACGGTCATTTTAGGTCTGAAATTGATATTTTTTAACCTTTTCTAAAAATTTATTAAGTTTATTTGAAAGTTAAAGGACCTTAAATGCAATCTTTATGATTTTTTTATTTTGACCTTTTTAAAAATATCTCTATGTCCAAGACTTAAAACAAGGTCATTTTTTGACTTGAAAACAATATTTCCTTTGTAATATTCCTGCAATAGTATTTATTATCCAGTAAATAAATATAAATTGTACTGAACTGTCGAATTTAGGAAGCTAAAAACAACATTGAAGAAATTTTACTAAATTGATACATGATATCAAAAGACTGCAAATTGCAAATAATAATAAATTTGAACAAAATATATTAATTTTAATATCCATATTTTTAATTTATGTATCTTTGCAATTGTTTCTCTAGCTAATAAAACATGATCTTAACCATTTTTAGCGAGTTGCTTGTTAGTGCAAACTAACATACCAAGATTAAAGTGTTATGAAAACAACAGGATATTTGTCATTGGTTCAAATTTATAATTTATTTATGTATTTTGATTTTAAAAAGATTAGTAAGTTGAAAAACTTATGTTAACAAAGGCTTATATCTCTTGTCTAGTAACTTCAGCACAGGTGCTATTGATTTAAAGTAGCAGTTTCTTTATTATTAAGTTCTTACTGAAAATTTAGCTGAGCAATTTGATTTCTTCTATAATATTTCCAGTTTGCGAAAACTTATCAATCACTAGTTGCGTCAGCAATTTTTTTGCCAACGCAAAACAAATATGCGTCCCCAAAATTTGATTGCCAAGGTGAACTCAGATTATTGAAAGTTCTTATTCTCCACCCTTGGGCTTTGAAATTTGATTGGTTGAAAAATGACAATTATTTTTGAAAATATTATTTGTGATTACTTTTTAGGTTATCGTCAAAAATATTTTTGAACATTTTTTTTATTTTTTTTGTTTATTCATGACTGTAAATGACTTTTGAGGAGAATTTTATTCCATATGGCCACCTGTCAGAAATTCTTGCTCCCTGGATTCAAACACAAAATCTCAGTCATTTTAAGTTTAAAAACAAAAAAAAAAAGGTTTTAATTTTATGGATTCTGGGTGTTATAAAAAAAAGTTTTATATGCCTAAAATTTTGCATTTTTAAGTTTTTTAAAAGATACCTTTCAATTATGCTACAATTTTTGGAAATATTTTCAAAAATATTTTGAATATTCTAGATTTTAAGATATAAAGCTTTAGAGCCGTATATTTTGATTAGTTTTTTTTTTAGTTTCTGGGAGTCTCATTACCAATTTTTGATATTGAATCCCGGAGTTGAATTTTCTGTTATATTCTTTGACTTGTTAAATAAGACATTATCTTATTAATAGTTGTTTAATGTCTTTGTTATGATATTGGAGTCAGAATTTTAAAATATCATGAGCTGATTCAACACATTCATCCTCTTAAAAGGCATGGTATTTTTCAGCTTCGTTTAATATTCCTGAAACGAACCAGATTGAGCTTAGCCTACCAGTGCTTTACATATAAAGAGGAATCTGCTGTAAGATCCAGGAATGAACTCAGAGTTAATTTTGGGATACTGGTTAAACTTAAAACACCCGTACGGTGGGCTGCTTAAAAATTTTCTTGAAAATTATACTGGCTAAAACAGACATCTCAGCATCAAGTTTTTTTAATCAAAATGAAATCACAATATAATAAATAAAACTCCATTATATGTATTTTTTTTCTTTTCTTTTAGATAGCAAAGTAAAAGATTTAACTTGTCGATATGCATCTCGTTGGCTGAGTTACAATCGTAAACTTCGTATTGATCGTGAATGGTGGTATGCCACGCTGTTGCCTTACAAACCAAACCCAGGTGTGGTAGACAGCTCAGAAGATGCGATGCTGCAGAAAAATCTGCTAGAGCAAGATTTTCCCAAAACTATCAACGAATTTAAAGATAACCCGTTATATGTTCTTAGAAGGCACTTACTAAAGTTTCAAGGGATATATCCAGAAACTGCAGTTCCACTTGGTTTTATCAAAAATGAGGCTATTTACTCAAGAGACTGTGTGAGAGAGGTGGTGACTTATGATTTTGTGCATATGTTTTTGTGCATGGTGTATAATAACAACTAGCTTTTAAAAATTTTTAAATGAATAAACAAAGATACTGGCTCTATATTTGAGAAGTATGCCCAGCCAAAAAATGGATTGACATCTTAAAAAAATTGAAGCGGTATCATGAAATTCTGTCCCAGTATTCAAATATTAAGTTATTCACTATTGTTTTAATCCTATTAGTTGTAACAGGCCTGTGGAATATAGAAAAGGATTTCTCCAAAACTACCAATATGATATTTTTTAGTCCAAAGAAATCATTTTCTGATTTTACCAAATGTGAGAAATTAATATTTTTGAATATTAGTGTCAGTTTTTTTCTCAAGAAATTGTTAAATTTTTATGCATATTTGAGGAATACCAGATACTTCTATAATTTTTCAGATCTGTTCGAGCTTTGAACTTCAAGTATCTAAAAACAATAAATTTTTTATTCTTTCAAAATTTTGTTTGGATGTTGTATCAAAACTGAAATCCCAAATTTTTTAGGTTTTTCAGAGCATTTATTAAAGATTTTTGTCCAGGAATCGATTTTTCTTGCTTATTTCTATTTCATTTTATCTCTTAGAATAATTATCATGATGTTGAGCTAACTGGTTTAGTTTGGGTTTTCAATTTTTTTCTTCAGTCTCAAGATTGAGTTTAGAGCCTCTAAATTTCTGAATACTTCAGGAAAACTCTGAAGGGAGTAGAGTTGTAATTGATTTTCTTTTTAGCTACACACAAGTGCTACATGGATGAAACAAGCACGGGCTATAAAAGATGGTGAGAAGCCATATAAGGTTGTTAAAGGGAGACCAAAAAAGGTAATTATAAGATTATAAAATTTAGGTAATACAATACTTAATCTTTTCTTATTTTTAGAATTTGGTTTTTCTAAAATAATATTTTGTTTTTGAATATATTATTAAAGATTGCTTTTGCATTTTCCTTATTTTGAAAATAATATTGACCCCGTCTGCAAGAACTGAAGATGGCCCAAAAGCAGCACTTAAAAATTTATTGAAGTTATATAATTATTTAAGTGTTTTTTTAAAAATTTTCATGAAATTGAAGGACTATAGAATCTTTTACCCCGTATGAAAATTTTAGTTTCTCGGGTCAGTTCGTTGCTGCTTGTCAAATTTGGTGGAAAAGTTGCGTTTTTTTTTTGATACTTTTCAAGGAATTGTTTTCCTGTTCTGCTGAAATGTCGTTTGGTGTTTAAAAGTTTTAAGTTACTTTTGCATTTTGGCTATTTTGAAAATTTCATTGGACCCAGTTCTCAAAACCCTAAGCATTCTTTTAGGTCTAAAGAGAACTGTTTTAATTTTTTTGTTCAAAATCTGCTAATTAATTAATTTTTTTCAATTATTTATGAGAAGGACCATAAAAACCATCTTTTGATCAAATTGACAGGCGAGGTTAGGGCTTTTTATACTCGGAGTATGGAAATGTCTTTAAGCCATTATCGCACTTTCCTCATGTACATAAAAAGTTAGCAAATACTAATGTAGGCTAGGGCGGTTTTATACTTGTATGTGGAAGAGCCTATGGCTCTCTAGGCATTTCCTCGAATAGATATATAGTTGGTAATTGTAAATATACACCCCCAGCCCCATGTTGATATGACGCCGTGTGCTAAGGTGTCGGTTTGAGACACCAGTCACTTCGGTGTATGAGTTCAAAATTTTTTTTATATATTTCAAATTACAACTACAATTTTAAAAAACTTGATGCACCATCATAAGCGTTAAAAAGAAAATGTTCATAATTTATAATCAAAAATCAAACTTAATCAATTTTGTACAGCACAAGTATTTAATACAGCTGTATTGTGTGTTATAAATAAGAAATTGATTATAATAAATATCGTGGTGCACAGACTTTATAAGTCTGCTGGAAGGTGGCAAATTTATGAGGGCGAGCATAGATTGGAAGCTTGAAAGAGTCATCTCATTCTGACTTGCATCACACTGTGCCTGACGGTTAATGTGTCTGTCAGTAAAAATATCCTAATCAAGTGAACGGCCCCTCGAATAATATCCATCAAGAGGATAAGAATGCGTAGTGGCCTGAGATATTTTCGGTGTTTGTGGTTGGTATAAACCCCTGGTGCTGGGGTAGAGCTCAGAGTCGGAAAAATTAAACTTTCCGATGTGGAGTACCGGTAGCACTTTGGTTGCCAACAAGCAACAAAAACCCTCTTGGGGAAAAGGAATCACTCTTCCGAGTGATCATAGGAAGAGTTTTGCACTTTGTTATAATCAAGAAATAGCATGTAACTTTGTTTGTACTTGTAACTTTATTTTTTCACATGTAATTTTATTTAATTCATAGGTTTGTTTGATTTTTGTTTTTTGAGTTTGTTTGGCGTGTAATTCAATACATCTGATAATCTCAAATATAAATACGAATTTGACTGACGCCAAACATTAGACATACTTTCTCTTTAAGTTTGATTAAAATGATTTGTTATTGTTTTGATAATTTTTTGTAATTTTATATTTTTTGAAAAAAGTAATTGTGTCTTGGCTCATTAGGGAAAACACTTAATATGAGTTTGTTTTAAAACAGATGCTAAGATGTCAAAGTGAAATTTCTGGTCCTGTGCACTGATAGATCTGAGTGAGCCATGTCCAACCTCAACGAGCAGCAGTACACTTGTCAAGCGATGCTACTGAAACTATTGGCAAAAAAGAAGAACTGTGGCAACAGTGGTGCAGGTCAGCTCGAAGTATGGTGCCCAGACAACCTGGCGACATATTTCGAGACTAAAAGTGAAGCTAGTACAAGTTTTGTCGTTCGACAGGCTCTCGTTGTAACAGAGGCAGCTACTAATGCTGCGCCGACAGTAACTGCCATGTTCTGCCAATTCCTGGGGATGGTATGACAAAAACGGTTGCTACAGAACGATATAGCCCCACAGTTGTTCTTAACTCTAGCAAAACTAGAGTTTACGCTGATTGTCACTGAAGCGGAGGTTGGGGCCGCTATTAAATTCACATCTGCCTGCTAGTTTGTCAAGCAAGTAGAACTGACGCCTTCTGCCAACAATTTTAAAGAAAGTATAGTGAAAGAAAAGGCTCTGTGTCTTTTACCAGCAACAAGAGGTGGGCAGGACTCAGTTTAAACTGAAGGATGTATGAAGCAATCCTCTTCCTAGCCACTTAATTTTAGATATTGTTCTTGCATGGGCGTTCAAAGGGGAAATAACACAGAAGCCCTAAAACTGGTTCGGCTACAGCTGACCGCTGACTTGAGAGAGGTGCCTGAGATCGCCTACAATTCAGTCTTTAATAAAAAAAACGTGAAGGGCTCTTCTGTTGCACGAGAGTATCTTTCCACACTGGATGTTGTCGGTAAGGCTTGGGTGGCCAATGGCAATCTTATCGACCTTGCAAAACAAGTGGTAGATATCGCAATTTACTTGTTTGATTTGACTGCTGATGAACCACAAGGTGCACATTGGAGCCTCACTCAGAGAGGGTCATGGTCAATTACTGGCACCTTCACACAAGCATCAGCCCATCCTTTCACAATTATTTGCTTTATTCTGGTCTCATCAGTTGTAGAGGTGACAATGGATTTACTTTACGGACTAATTATGTCAGCAGCCACTTAGCTCGAAAATTGGGCCCCAAAAATTTTTCCTCACTTTGTGGGAGTCTTTGTTGCTGATGAGCTTCCAGATCTGGTTTGAGTCACAGCCGTCACTTCATTAATCTTTAACTATGACACACACAAGCTACCCAGCAGTCACTGGGTAGAATTTCAGATCTCATATGATGGTGTTGCGATAATATTGTATAAAGTGGAGTGGTTCGACTCATTCGGTCTACCACCGAACGCCGACGATATAATATGGCACCACACAATCTTTCGGAAGTAGCTTGCTGAACTTTGCCACAGGATTGGCATTGAAGGTTACAGTTTTAAAATCGCTGACTGGCAGGCACTGTATCCACGGACGTGCAGGTACTATGCAATTGGGTTTTGCAAAAAAAGTTCGGAAAATGGATGGGACCTTGAGTCCTGACAGAGCAGAAAATGATGTGGCATCCAAAATCTTGTAAAACTTTAGCCGATATGGCCTATCTTTTTCGCATCCGTCACTTGAACAGTGATAATAATGGTTGTTGAATTGCAAATTCCTGGATTGTGGAATAACTGAAAGCCAGCTCCATCTTGGCCATTTTTCAGATAGACAAAAAAATTTTTGACGTTGTTCTGCTGAGGCTTTTGCAAATTTCATACCCCCTTCTACTTTTGAGTTGCTCTGCTGTGCTGCTGGAATACTAAAAACATCCTTAGCTGTGTTTTGCAACAGTGGATCGAGGGATGCTGGTGCCGTTTTAAGCACATAATCTCTCTAGTGCTTGGTTCCTTGGATTACAGTTTCGGGGCAATGCCTGTGTTTTCATAGTGCAGATTTAGATTGAGGCATATTACATAGATATTTATATCCTCATGCTTGTGATTTGTTCAACATAAATGACTCTTTCTGATGAGATATACACCAAAATGTCGAGGTTAGATGTTACAGCACCCAAAGAGGTAAAGTCTTTAGGCCTCTTGCCCATAATATAATAATTTTTGCTCATAAATATCTAGATCTCTGGCACCAAGACGGGAAGACTGCGTTGCAGTTTGCTATGGTTCTCACCACTGGACCTGTGAATCTCTGTGTATACACCAGAGAAATATCCAAGCTCACTCAATCTATGGTTTGGAAATTGATCTGGCTACTCGAACACATGGCTTTGTTAATTTTAATCAATGATGATGATGAAAAAGAAATACAAAATCAAACATTTTATATCTAAAGAACTTGGTATTGTTCTCAACAAAGCTTCCTATGGCCTTGGAGGGTTTCAGGGCATAACCTTGCTCCATTCGAGACTATCAAAAGGGGCTGCCTCAAAGGAGAGGGTCCAGAGGTGGTGGTTATCTAACCAAGAGGTTGGGAGGTATATTCAGACACGACCCCCTGAGGAATTCTTTGCCCATTTTACAGAGAATCGACCAAACAAATTCCACCAGGTCGATCGTCTCTTTCTCCCAATTGACAAACTCGGTCGTAGGACATAAAAGTATGCTTTGACACTGGTAGATGTGGCCTCTTGTTACAGAACTGCCATACCAATTACCTCAAAGTTAGCGGACCAGACTGTCATTTACTAGCGTCTACAAGAGCGGACCGCTTGTATGGTCAAGCAAGTTGATGGTCAACAATGGGCATGAATTCAAGGGGGTGGTGATTAAGCTTATGTTTCAGCACGGGTTTTGAGTCATTTGGTGTAACCCTGTAGCAAGAGGTCGGTGCGGCGCTTTATGCGCTTTTTGTTTGCAAATTCGATCGTTTCCAGGACGTGGTCGACAGTGACTTTGTCTTTGGCCTCTATGTATTTTTTTACGCCTTTTTTATTTGTTTTCGATCACATAGTGCTTCAAACTTGCATTATCAGGACCATTTTTTGGGTTGATCGCAGAGCTGAAGGGACAATAGGCCGTAGGCTGTCGAATGGAGGTAAGACTCACAATTTAACCTATCAACCTTACATGCGAGACTGCTGTGTAGACAGCATTTCTTATCTAACCATTAAGGCTATGGTATACCACAATCAACCGGCCCAGAGGTCCGACTGTCTTTCCCTGGACACGATGCAGAGTCCCCCAACCTGCATACTTTCACTCGAGTGGAAGCCTACCCTTGACTTAAGTGACTTCCGTGACTTACAGGTATGGTCACTTTTAGACCCTGTGGATGATGCTGTCGTCCAGGTCAAAGTGTATCTTTTCCGGTTGTTCAGGGTGATTGTCTTTTTAATGCCAAAGTAGGCTAATTTAGTAGTACCTTCTTACCTAGGAACTTTGTGGAACACACCCAAAGGTCATCCAGTCTATTGCTTTGCAAAGCTTTTTTGAATGCCACCCCTTTGAAATTCCTATGGAAGATATTCAACTGAGCTCGGTCTGACTGGTACCACATCAACTTTTTTCAGCGTATAGCGCTGAAGTTGGCCCTTTTTGGCAGATGGTATTGGCAGAGCAAACTGACCTGGGCCTTCCGCACACTTCACAGAGGCATCAATAGTCGATGTCGAATTGACAGATTTTTAACCCGGCTCATTCCTCCAGAATTTCGTCTGGGCCTTTCTTATCATCCCATGGGGAAATTTGCCTGTGTTCTCCACAACATATTACTTGACAGTTTTAGCAGGACAGGTAGACGAGTATGATCTTGAGAGTGTTGGTTGGGACCTTACTGCATTTCCAAGCACTATAACCTCAGCAATTGTTGCGTCGATGACAGAGGTATATAAGGTCCCACTCCTCCATCAGCTTCGTAGGGCTGATGCAGAAGTAATGAAAGATGGTTTGATTTTAATAGGATTCCATGCCAAGACTGGGGTTATTTTGGTGCGAACCGGCCAGTTTGGGCTCAGTCAAGGTTTTAATGACCCACTCTGTCTTCCACCACTTCCCATCAGACCAGTTAAATACATATGTGCCACAGTAACTGCTTTGAGAGCAGTCGGAAGCAGGGCAGTCTCGCTTGCTCACAGTTCAAGTTGCCCAGCAGATTCGATCATTCAAACTGCAGCCTCAGGGAGCTGCTTGTATCCGGGTTACTTGTGCCGCCATTTGCCATAATTAGGATTCTTAAAATTGTCCTCAGCAAGTAGGCCTTTGACATCAATGAGAAGGGATTTGGTGTAAATGGCATCTGTGCAAACCTGTGGGACGTCTTCTTGGGGGAAGCGTCTCAGCATCCTTCTGAACGCAACATTAGTGTATGCTAGGACTAGAATTGAAGTATTTAATGCTAGGAAGTTTTTCTGCTGTGTGAGAAACTGTCATATTATTAAAATTCATTTCTGTATTTAATTAAATAAATATTTTATTAATTTTTGTTGTTAAAAAGTGAAGAAAAAATGTTATTAAATCAGATTTCATTCATTTTAAATCAGTGCTAATGGAATTTCTTTTTTTCTTTTTCTTTTTTTAGTTTTGCATAGATTTAGAGTGTTGTAAAAGACATTTTTGGACATCTTGCTAAAGATCTTACTCTTTCGACTTGATGCCAATTTGGTTATTTAAAATTATTTATTTATTTATTTTTTTTTTTTTCGAGAAATAATAAAGTTTTTTATTTTCAAACCAGCATTATTTGAGCTAATTAAAATGATGATGTTTTTGTTATTTACGCTTTTAGAACACACCTCCATCGGAACGTGATAACATAACAGTTGATGTGTTTGGGGAATGGCAAACAGAAGATTACATCCCTCCTCCTGTAGTAAATGTAAGAGTATAGAGTATACCTTCAGGTTTTTTAAACATATTCTTCATAATTTGTTTGAAAGAGAAAAAAATTTTTTTTTCAGTTTAATTTGGAAAGTTATAATGTTTAAGCTCTGGTGTTCTTTTGGCCACAAACCTCTATGTTACAATCATTAATGTTTTAAAGCTCTAGCATCATATCTAATGGCCAAGAAAATAGCTCCAAAACAAAATTATTTATTGGTTCTAGGTCTCTAACCTAAAGTTTGGAGACAGATCAGCATTAAAATTCCTCATTTGATGCTGCTTTCGTGCAATCAACAGTCTTGTTGTGTGGTCGTCACATAGATGTGATTAAGTAAATACATGGAAAGTTTTGATGAAATCCTGGGATCTTATTTTTCAAAAAGAAATTTGAGGTTGGAGGTTTATTAGATATGAAGAGTTTAATAAGACCATGTTTTCGATTAGGGTTATAAGTCTTCTCCATGACTTCAGGTCTCCCAAACTCATAGATTCCCCTAAATTCCTGATAGTATCAGATCCCTCTAGATAAATGCTAAATTTCTGATTGTGACCCTGAAAATTCCCATGTTTTTGATTTTTCGTGGAAACAAAATATAATTTATTTATTATTAATTTATTTATTTATTTATTTTTTTTTTACATTCCTTTGAATAAAGGCTCCAAATCATCCATTAGTTTCAACAAAACTGAACAAGTTTGTAAGAATTAGCTCCTTCTTCTCCGGGTTTGATTTTTGTAAATATGTCAATACAAACCTCAGAGGAAACAAAAATTTTTCTTTTGCTGGCTCTAAGTAAGTTAGCCATGCTATTGTGACTTTGTTACAATGTTCAGTTTCTTCTTTTCCGTAATTTTTTAAAGTGTGGTTAAGGATGTATGTTCTCTTTCTGCTGATTTAGAAGTTCCAAAGTCATAACAGTTAAGGCTGCTGTGTAATGATGATTAAAATTTAACAAATATCATCTTTAAATGACTAAAAACACACCTCGATTTCAAAATGACTGAATCTACCATTTTTTTGATGTTTTCATATTTTTGATCATATTGGTGTGAATAGTCTAACTTTTTCTTTTTTGTGACATGTAAACGGATTTGAATAAAGATAATTTTTTTTTAAAAAAGAGTATACATACCGCATACATTCGTTGTTTTTTATGTTGCCATATGTCAAAAGGAACCAGTTGTAGAGCAACGAGAACATTGTATGGTGAGAGAGATTAATCCATAAATCAATTCATACTTGTCAAACAATGTTTGACCTGCTTTTCGGTTTGCATGAGCAACCATACCTAGTAAGTAAGTAAGTAAGTATTTATTCACTATCAATAAAAATTTTACAAAATAAATGTTAAAAACGTCGTTTTAA